>JBCNJP010004784.1:0-26000 GCA_039602395.1 Deinandra increscens subsp. villosa | reverse complement strand
CAAGAATTTTAACCAATCGACAAAGCCAAACAACCACCTAGTGTGCTAAACGAATCGGACAATTCTATCCAACACAAATATCATGCAATATCGGCCACAAGTTGCAATCACAAGATCATGTAGGAGGTCTCCGGATCATGCATTTAATTTAAACTAATAAAAGTTAAACCAAACAATAATTAAACCACTAATTAGGACAAAGTTCTTTGAACCTAAGTGATTTAATCACATCAAGTAATCACAACAAAAGCCAAACATGCTAATATGACTATTTCATAAATCCAAATTAGATTCATAAGCAAAAAGATCACATCACATGAAGAAAATCAATCTAATAATTAAGTCAACCCAAATTCATCCAAAACCAAGCAACACACTAAATCTAGCCAAACATGATGTTTAATGTCAATAAAAATACAATCTTTATCATCATCATGAAATAAAAATAAAAGATAAAGAAATAAAACCGAGATGAAGTGACCACTCGATTTAGCTCCAAATCTTGAACCTTCACTCCTTAAGCTTGATCTTTAATCCCCCTCTTGATTCTTCAATTTTTAATAACTTTCACCCAAGAAAGATGGAGGCTTTTTGTGGTTAAAAAAAAAATGAAAAATGAATGTTCCCTAAAAATAAAAGTGTAGTGGCGGCTGTAAAAACTTGAGAATGGAAATGTTGATCCTCTCCCTTTGCGGCTGCTACCCGACGAAAATTTATAGCCCCCCGTGCCCTCAAAAATCTCCACCGACTTTATCCCTCAGCTGTGGGCCGACAATGGCTGCTGCTGGGCTGATGCTCTATTGCTTTGGGCCAAAAGAAATGACCATGGAGGTAGGCCAGAATAATGTTGCTGGGCCGCAAATAAAATGGAGATTTGGCCATGGACAAAATAAAAGAATTGTGAATTGTGAATTGTGGGATGGAAATGGCGGCTGCTAATTTGAGATTTATTCAACTTTCTTTCTTTCTTTTTTTTTTTTTTAGTTAAATTCTTTTGGAATCATTAGAACTATTTCCGCTTCAAAACCGTAACGAAAGCTCGAGTTTTCTTCTAATTTCACTTGAACACACCAACCATCTGAAATTCACAAATGAACACACCAATAAATATCACATTTTAATACTCTCAATTAAAAACAAGATTTAAATGTGAAAATTATATATTTCTCAAATATTAATTAAAAACCCAATTAAAAAATCAATAATTCAAATATTAATCAATAAAGCACCAATTTTGATAATTTTAATCTAAAAACTAATTTAAATGTGGGTTTTATTTATTTATTTATATGCAAAGATGCTATGCATCAAATATCCCCACACTTAAACTTTGCTTGCCCACAAGCAAAATCTTATGCAACACTTCCACAAGCCAATCGAATACGCAACGTCCACCCAACCCAATGCAACTACTCAAGCCTACATGCATCCCCAAATCTCAAGATTTACACTTTTCAAAAGATTTATAATCCAACAAGCAATTATGATTATTATTTTAAAAACATGGAAATGTCTACTAGCTCACACACATCAAGGTTCAATCAAACAAGCATCACACCCCTCACAATGATCACTCAACTCGGTGAAATTTAGTGGATTGATGATTAAAAAGATCATCGATTTAAGTGAATCACTTAAGGCCAAACATGCACTCCATTATCATAGGCTTGTATCGAAATCGCATCTCCACCAAATAACATAAAACTGAACATAAATCAAGAGGACTTTCAAAAGGGTTGTAATGTTAGGATAGGGTTTAGGGTATGGAATGGGAATGTGAAAGTGGCTAAGTGTTTAGAAATCCGGAAAAGTCAATAAACAAACTAACACAAAAAAAAAAACTATTTACATAAGTAACTCAAAGTCGGGTAATTTTGACCCGAACACAAAAGCTAAGAACAACTCTATTTTTTTTTTCAGCTTTATCTTAGGTCTATGACCTCCAATAATGAGCTAGAATTTTCTGCATTTTTTTTTTCTTTTTTTTTCTTCTTTTTTTTTTTTTTTTTGCAATATCATATGAATTCCTAGAATGGAGATTGAGTACTAGGAGAATCACACTTAATCACTAATTTTTTTCTTTTTCTTTTAAACTAAAAACAATACTTGATGTAAGTAACTAAAAAAAATATACACAAAGTCCTAAACTAATCCGGATTCTTCACACAAGGGTTTAAGAACAAAAATCAAGGCTAAACAAAAGGCTAAATGGGTCAAAAAGTGGGAAAATCAAACGAGAAGGAAAAGGCTCAACGGGTTTTTCTAAGGGATGATGTTTTAGGGTAGGAAAAATGATAAAATCAAATAAAAAGGCTAAATCAAAGGGGATAATCCTAATGCCTCTATCATTTCTATGCCCAATTTTAGTTCATGATCTCGACACGTATAAACAACACAAGTTCTAAAATGAAAGCGCATGATGGCATAACACTCAACCAAACGAAAGTGAGTAAATAATGTAACATATAATGAAATTTAGGCTCAAATAACTCACGGAAACGGATGGATAAAGGCTACCGATATGATGCAAGTTATCAATCCCCCATCCGATAGTTTCACTAAGTAAAGCATCCCATTTATTGATTTTATTTGAAAAACACTTGCTTGGAAATACTTTTTCAAGATACTCGAAGAAAAGGTTTTGACTAGAGACAAGCATCGTATACATAGGCGAGCAAAACGTCACGAATTACATCAACGGGCCCACTTCAATGTGCAAAAAGACGGGCAAAAATCTCAATTTCAACAAAAAACAGGGGGATATGATAAGAAAATTTGAAATTTTTTCACAATTTTAAGCAATTTCAGTTCAATTTACCCCCATCCCCACACTTAATTCGTACATTGTCCCCAATGTACGCTAAAACACATCAAAATAAAGGGGAAAGGGAACTGAAATACTCCCCTATCACTGTCATGTGCCAGTGTCTGGATGCTGAAAAATGAAACGAGACCAGCTCTTGACTGAACAGGTGCCAGAGCTGAATCCACAAATGCCAAAAATCCTCCACAATCAAAGTATGCATCATGAAACAGCTCTCGACGAACATGCCAGAACCGTCTCGCTAGAACAAACTATCATCCAAGCACAACCAAACCAAATCAATCACAAATATAAATCAATAAAGCACAAATATCTTGAGTTGTGTGTCAACAAATGAATGCAAAATGAAAAATACAACTCGGATAATCACTAAATTGGTGAATCAAGGTAGTTGGCGGTCCCGTGGTGAATCTGGAAGAAAACAAAACTCAAAATGAAACAAAAGCGATCGGATTGCAAAATTTGGCACTTTTAAAAGATATTTGAAAATTTGAGTTCTTGGACGATTGATCAAATGCGGGCCGTTTGTTGTGAATTATGAAGTGAACGGCCGACACTTAACCAAAAGTCAACAGAGCCTACAACACGAACATGCAAATCGCCCGGAATGGAGATTGAGTACCAGACGATCCGCAATGTGTGCATCAAAAGACCTGCTATGCCAATTTGCAACCAATTGCTCAGCAGCACCAACCAACATCAAATATTAACCCACAGAAAAGTAACATTTGATCAAAATAGACAGTTTGTTTGTCAATTATGAAGTGAACGGTCCACTTTGACCAAAAGTCACCAAGCCCAAGAAAAACCCAGATACAGACCGTTGATTGTCATTTATGAAGTGACGGTCTCGTATCATCCAAACCTGAATAAATTCATGAAAACACACTTTGCAAACCGTGGGAATGGAGATTGAGTACCCAACGGATCACAAACTGTGAATTACCTACCAACCCCACGAAGCAATACCAAAATGATAAGTCCATGCAATTCCAACAGTGGCATGCTTCATAACAACCTGCAAAACTTACAAAACGCATAAAAGAGAAAAAGAAAAATAAACAAACACTAAAGTAAACAAACTAGCTAACAGTCAAAATAAACTACTAAAAAGAAACATAGCATTAAACAAGCAAAACAAAAGTAACCAAGTACTCGGGTTGCCTCCCGGAAGCGCTGAATTTATTAACGAGTCGTCAGCCAGACTCGGCCCCGCGATCAGGGCGGCGGAACGTCCAACAACATAACAACCTCCTCGCTCGCGTTAACCGGACCTGACAAGTAATGCTTCAACCTATGTCCGTTAACCTTAAACGAGCTACCATCAACGCCCTCAATCTCAACTGTCCCGTACGGATATACGTGTTTCACAACATGGGGACCGGACCATCTAGACTTCAACTTACCCGGAAACAATTTCAACCTCGAATTAAAGATAAGCACTCGATCTCCCGGTTTGAAGTCTTTCCTCTTGATATGACTATCATGAATCCTCCTGGTCCTTTCTTTGTACAAACCCGAACTCTCATACGCATGATCGCGCAACTCCTCCAGCTCATGTAACTGAAAGAACCGTTGTAGGTCCGAGATCAACCAAACAACACGATATCTAAACTAATACGAGTGCGGAAACCTCGTACAAGCTTGATTCAAGAACAATAGTAGAAGAATAGACCAAATCTCGTGAAAAGATGAAGTCTTGAGTGATAAAAGCTACTAAAGGAAGCTGATCGTAAACAAGCAATGAACAAAAGAAATCGTAAACTGCCTTAGATTGATAGAAAAGCTTACCCTAATCGGTTACAATGAGGTGGTATTTATACCACCTCATACAAAACTTGGGCCAATCATAAACACAATCTAGCCCAATCATAAACATACAAATGGCCCACATGGCCTATTAAATAAGCTAGACTAAGCCCAAAACAAAACAAAGTTAGCCCAATTACAAATGTTCATGCCTTAAATAAGTCTAGCCCAACAATCTTCCCCTAGGCATGAAGCATTTGAACTTCTCTTCTATGGCAGCAGGAGGTCAAACCTGAAGGTGTTCTGAATGTTGTTTGACCACCACTTGTTTGCAACAATCCGCTCTGCAGTCCCATGAAAAATTCCCACCCTCACAGCATTCTCCATATCATTTTCATCACCAAGTATAGGCTGTGAGGCGAGTAGCTTTATGTCTCTTTCTCCAAAACGCAGCAGATCAACAGGATCATAGAAGCGAAACTGCCGGAGACCTTTGCATAGAACCACCACCTCGTGAGTTGTTGGATCATAGCACCAGCAGTCAAAGTTTTTGACCAATGTACCGTCTTCGATTTCATCCAACATATTGATCACTCGTGTACGCTTGGTGGGTGGTCTTCTAGCTTCACCAATTACATCCCCAGTCACAGGGTCAGTTCCTGTCTCAACCCATCTTACCTGCTTCAGGTCAAAGTCAGCAAAATTGTTTTCCAGATGGCTTAAAAGGTTGTTTCTGATAAGTTCCCCATCTGTGCTGTTCCACCTGTTGATGAAGGGAGCTCGGAGCAAACTCCTGATCTCAGGCTCAGTCCATGAGTGGAATTGAGCACGTGTTCTGTAATACTCAACTGGACTGAAACCGTCACGGATCACAGCAAACAGTTTCTTTTCCGTATCATAGTGCCAGCACAGGATGGCTTCACGACTCCCCCTTTTGTCAATGGAGCTTTCACCAACATCGAGGGCGTATTTTGTGGGGGCTGGTCCTTGGTAGAATTCACGGAACCAGTTGTCGTGCCCTTCAGGGGCCTTGGAGATGACTCTGCCACTTCGGGCGTAATCTGGCATTTCAATGTTTTCATCTCCATCATCAGCCTCCACAGCTTCTCCAGCTTGAGATGAACTCTGACCTGAGGCACCTGTGTTGCCAGGCCCTGTACCACCTGTCAGCTCAATAACCTTCTTTCTCAGCCCCTTAATCATATTGTAGAGAAATTCCATCCTTTCTTTGTCAGCTATCTCATATCCTTTCATATAATCTCTGTTTGCTTCCTCCTTCTCTCTCAAAATTTTGATTTCATCCTTGAGAGACTTTATCTCATTCTCTCTCATTCTGTTCTGAGAGATCAGGAAGTTAATCTGAGGATCAGAACTAATCCTCAGATCAATAGGAAGCTCAGCAGCCAGCAACGGGCGAAAACCTGGAGCTGCGAGAGGTTGGCTTGTCACGGTAGAGAGGCTAATTCTGACCGGACTAGGAACAACAAAGGTGCTGTCAACCTCCAGAAATTGCCTATCCTCACGTACAGGGCTATGCACGTTCAGAATCGGACTATCGAGCTGCACAGGGGCAGGTTGATCATTGCCACCTTCTTCTGTCTGAGTAGCAGAAGGTTGTTCTTGATTGGCTTCTTCATTTGTTTCTTCCCGTCCAGTGAGTCCCTCAGAAATTGGTTCAGTTGGTTCTATAAGCATTATACTGGAGCTCGTCTTGGTGAGTTTGAACCGAACGTTTCTAGGATCAGATTTTCTACGAGGGGAAGGCTCACGGACAGGGGCAGGTTCCTCAACAAGAACATCATCGACAGACAAATTTATCTCTGGAGGCGTATCATCACTTCCAGATGACCCAACCATATCGTCTCTTGACCTTTTGTGAATTAGAGGCTCCAAGTCTCTATAGATATCTTCTTCAGCAATGTCTTGTCCAGCGAGAATGTCATCCATTATATTTTCTTCGTCGGATGGAATGACCTCATCCTCCTGAACATTGACAGCAGTAATAGCTGTTACATCTTGTTCCTCAGCAATGAATGCATTAACAACAGGAACATCTGCCTCGGGCTCGGATTCATCCATAACTTGCTCCCGTGCTACTTCTGGAAAAGCACCTCTCTTCACCCACTCCAGTCTGCCTTCAAAAGACTTCTTACCTGGTCTATCTTGGGTTTGCAACCCAAACACCCCAATGTCCATAACTTTCACATCCAGCTTCTCAATCCTCTCCTCTATTGTTGGATACTTCTTCATCACCACCAGTTGGACAAACCTCGGTGTCATTAAAAATTGTTCTCTGGCACTTAGTTCTGCATTTCCTATCCAATCAATCAGCATCATCTTTGAAAAGTTGAAGTTCCAATCTAAGGCCAAAGCAACCAAGGCAGTTCCATGAAGTTGATTTAATTGATCGAAGCTTGTTCTTTTCCCAAGGAAAGATTTCTGCATATAGTGTGCCAGACACCTCCAGTAGTGCGGCAAAAGCTTCTTGAAGATGGGCGGAAATTTTCCTTCATACCCCATTGATTGCGCCCCTGCCAGAACTACTTCCTTCGGATACTTGATAGGATGTGAAGCATCATCAGTAATGTTCAGTCCTTGCCGTATATCTTCTTCCTCAATAACAACTTGTCTGTTATTGACCGTTGCAGTAATCCTTGTTCTGTCAGAATTTGCCCTGGCAGTTCCCCAAAATTCTCTCACCAGCATCTCGTCAATCAAAACATTCGTCCTTAGAGCATAGTTGATCTTGCACGTGTTCATTCCAGCTACCAGTGAGTAGAACAGCTCCATGTGTTTTTCTGGTGGGTCCTCCAGAAAAGCTGGCATACAGTGGTCTGCTTCATATTTTATATCTTGAATTAGCATCTCTTCTGCCATCTGAGAAAGTCAAGACATATGCATCAGATATATTCAATTAATGTCATGATGTTTGAAAACAATCTGTAATTCACTTGAATTAACTAATTTAATTTGAAGAATTTTCTGAAAAATTCCAACTGAAATATTCAAGTGAAATATTTGACTTTGAATCACACGTTTCACAAACATCATAAATTTTGTCTCAAACAATCACTTTTAATAAAATTCTCAAAATTTATTAAGTGTTTAAGGTATTAACTTTCAATTTATGAGGGTTTACGATTTACAAAATCAAGTTTACGACATATAACATGGGTTCACGATCCTTTAATCGTGTTTACGATCGCTCAATCTTTGGCCCAATCGGAAACAAGAAGCCCCAATCGTAAACGTTTAAAAATGATCCAGGCCCGATCGTAAACACCCACAACAGATTTGTCGTTAACTCCGGATCGTAAACACTCAATCGGACACAGTGATCGTAATCGCCGATCGTAATCGGCGATCGGAAACACTGAAACGTCGTCTTCTTCGTAACGACGGTCGTAAACGCCGCGAACCTCCATTTTTGAACCTGCAAAATCTCGTAAACTCATCAAAACCACCACAAAAATGCATTCAACACTCATCGCACTACCTTTAACAGTTCTTAACACCAAATCGACTTCAATACACCGAAGGTTGACACGAAATCAGCCAAGAATCTCGAGTTAGGGTTTCGAGAGCAAAAAACTGTGAATGGGTCCTTGAAAACTCGCCAAAACTGACGATTGACAAGGGGTTTATACACGGAAACTAAAGACGAGAGCGATGGTGTGGTCGGATTGCCAAGTGGAGGTCGGAAAAGGATGGAACACGTTTTCCGGCGAGGGGTGGCGACGGTTAGGGTTTTCTCTGGTGGAATCGTAATCGGAGATGTGTGGAGAAAATGAGGAGATCGAAATCCGATTTGGGTATTTATACCCTCATTTTGAAAAATTTTCATATTTACCCCCTTGAGATTCAAACAATGTTTAAACACCTCCCAAACTCTTTATAAAAGCAATTCTCACTTAAAAAAAATTTAACATTGAGACACAAACTGAGAATTTTACGAAGCTTCCCCTCAGATTTAGCCCCGAGTATCCGATCATAGATCAAAAAATAAAATTTTACAAATTTAAAGACTTAAATTTGATAAAACAAAAAAAAATTGATAAAACACAAACTTAAGATAATCTATAAGCTAGATAAAACAAACTTACCTTGAGTTTGATATTTTTCATGGATCAAACCAGACAGATCATTAACCGAAGAACCCTTTTCAGCTTTCCGTTACTTGACGCTCTAAACGATTGCTCAAAATTTTATATCATGTAAACTCACATCCAGTTAAAACATTTTAAGTGCTTAAAATTATGGTACATTGTTACCGTTATGTTTATCAGTCCCCACACCCAATCGTTCATAGCAAAACCTACCCAACCTCAGAGTTTATTGAGGATTCACAAACCCCCAACTTGAGGAACCATGCAATGCCACATTGACTACCACTTATTTTATAATTATCCGTTGATGATCAGGTCGGCCGCATAAGCACGCAGAGAAGACCAACAAAATAATTGACTTTATTTTCAACACTATTTTTTTGATTTTCTTTTGACTTTTCATTTTTCTTTTTCTTTTTCTTTTGACTCTTTCTGTGGTGTTGTCATGTTAGCATAAACATGGTGTGTGAGAGAGTGAATACTAGGTAATACCACTCTCAACCCGTTTTTGCTGGGACTCAGTCTTTTAAACTATGTAAACTAGGATGGAAAGCTAAACACGTATAGAGTTTAAGATTATTGCACTTACATGGATGATCATAGTTTTTGATTTATCTTACCGAACATCATCTTTGAGACGTCTTTCACTTCTGCCTTACGCGTGTCAGTCTCCGATCGTCATGGAAATTTATATCACTTCCTACCGACTCAAGGCAAAACAAACAACATCATAAAAACCTCAAACAGATATTTTTGTATTTTCTGAGACATTTATATTTCTTCCCCTGTTTTTATGAGGTTTTTGAAAAGCAAACACTATTTTTTGGAAATTTCCTGATTTTTCATATTTTTTATATATTTATATATTTATTTTTTTAAAAAAATATTTACAAACACAAAATGATCAGATCATTCCTCGAAGGCAATCATCCGAAGGCCTTCGACGCACATTTCAAAATTTGGTCGTGGGAGGGGTTTTGTGAAGATATCAGACACGTTTTGGTCTGAGCTTACCTTCTGAAGCTGAATCAACTCCCGATCAAAACAATCACGAATGAAATGTACCTTGATGTCTATGTGCTTTGTTTTAGAGTGATGAACGGGGTTTTTTACAATTTCCAGAGCAGCAGCATTATCACAGAAAATTGGAGTGTTAACGAATTCCATACCGTAATCCGTGAGCTGATTCTGGATCCACACTACCTGTGAGGTACCGGCAGATGCGGCCACGTACTCAGCTTCTGCAGTTGATTTGGATACGGTATGCTGCTTCTTGCTCTGCCATGAGATGAGTCGATCGCCCAAATATTGACATCCTCCCGTTGTTGACTTTCGATCCAAGTCACTGCCTCCATAGTCACTGTCAGTATAAGCATACAATTGAAAGTCAGTGTTCTTTGGGTACCAAAGACCAAGCCGAGGCCTACCCTTTAGATACCGGAATATACGTTTAACAGCATTCAAATGAGACAGTTTAGGGTTAGCCTGATAACGAGCACACAAGCAAACTGCATGCATAATATCTGGCCGACTTGCTGTTAGGTACATTAGAGAACCAATCATTGAGCGATACATGAACTCGCTTACTGACTCCCCATCTGTATCTGCTGACAAAAGAGGTCGGGATGCCATTGGAGTTGAGATCGGCTTTGAGTCTTGCATCTTGAATTTCTCTAGGATCTCATTCACATACTTGGCTTGATGAACAAGAATCCCAGATTCATCTTGTTTAACCTGCAAGGCTAGGAAGAAACTCATTTCCCCCTGATCGCTCATCTCAAACTTCTTCCTCATAATCTCTTCAAATTCAGTGCATAGATCTTCATTCGTTGATCCATAAATGATGTCATCCACATATACTTGCACCATTATAATGTGATCGTCCACCCGTTTTCTGAACAACGTCTGATCCACCACCCCTCTAGTATACCCATTTTCCACCAGGTGTGTTGACAACGTCTCATACCACGTTCTTGGAGCTTGATGTAAACCATACAATGCCTTATCCAGCAGGTACACATGATCTGGATGCTCCTCATCTACGAACCCAGGTGGTTGAGTCACGTACACCTCTTCATTCATTTCAGCATACAGGAATGCTGTCTTCACGTCCATCTGGTGCACCGTAAAATTTAGATAAGATGCAACCGCAAGAAATATCCGTATGGCTTCCAATCTTGCTACAGGGGCATACACCTCATCATAGTCAATTCCATGTATTTGACGGTGACCTTGGACAATTAACCTTGCCTTGTTTCGAACGATTATACCCGTGTCATCTTTTTTGTTCTTGTACAACCAACGGGTGGGTATAACCTTCTTGTTATCTGGCCTCTTGACTAGTCGCCACACTCCCAGCTTTGAGAATTGATTCAATTCGTTGTGCATGGCCTCGATCCAGCTCGGATCTCTGAGAGCTACCATCACATTTGGAGGCTCAATCTGGGAGATAAAGCACGAGTACATGCAGACATTGATGTCTCCTGTGCGGCTTCTAGTTCTAACTCCTGACGTCACTGGTCCAAGAATATTGCTGACCGGATGGTCCTTGTTGATCCTTGAAACCTGAATATCTGGCACAGACACTGAAACAGGCAGATTAGAATTCACAAGATTATCATTTAAATCACTAATACCTGAACCTTGTGGAATTTCTGAATCAACATCACACGTTCCTGAAGTTCCTGAAGCATCTGCGTTGACATCTGCGGTGACAGTTGTTGGAACTGGAACTGGGGCTTTATCACAGACTTTTTCAACAGAAGGTCTTGATTCAGAAGGCTGTGTAATAATCTCTTCTTCTTCCCCCAAATTATGAAGATCATTTGAAAACTTAAAACCCTCAAACAGAGACCCATAATTAAATATCCAATCTGGTCCAGTCCCTGCATCCGTCGGGTTGTCTTCAAGCCAGTCCACATTGAATGCTTCAATAATCAAGCCGGTGGTCTTGTTATAGACTCGATAAGCACTATTTCCTGAGTAACCAACGAAATAACACTCATCTGCTTTCGCCTCGAATTTCCCTACGTCGGACTGAATCAGCACCGTGCACGGACACCCGAAAGTCTTGAAATAACCCACTGTCGGCTTCTCTTTGTAGATAATCTGATATGGAGTTTTCTCATGACGTTTGTTCAACAAAACCCGATTTTGCACATAGCATGCTGTGTTGACTGCTTCAGCCCAGAAGAAGATTGGTAGTTTTGCTTCACACATCATCGTCCTTGCAGCTTCAATGAGTGTCCTATTCCTTCTCTCGGCTACTCCATTCTGTTGTGGAGTGTAGGGAGCACTAAACTGTCTCTCTATGCCTTTAGCCCCACAAAACAAATTCAACTCAGCATTCTTGAACTCCGTTCCATTATCTGATCTGATAGCTTTGACCTTCTTGTTCAGCTGGTTCTCTATAAGTGTGACAAACTGCTTCACTAGGGCTGGAGTTTCATACTTGTTTGACAAAAAGTAGACCCAAGTGAATCGTGAGTAGTCATCTACAATCACGAGGCAGTAAGAGAACTTGCTGATGCTCTGAACTTGCATAGGTCCAAATAAATCCATGTGTAAGAGTTGTAGAACTGACGATACTGAATTAGCTATCTTTGGTCGATGTGGCAACTTGTGCTGCTTCCCCTTCGCACATGCCACACATTTTTCAATCGTTGAGAAGTCTTTAATCGGCAGCTTTCTGACATGCTCTCCCTTCGCGAGCTTGGTCAAATTCTTCATATTAGCATGCCCTAGTCGTCGATGCCACAACATAGCCAAATTTTCATTCTGCTTCGATATGAGGCATGCTTCTTCTGACGTTGGAGGTTTGCTCATGTTGAGAAGATATGAATTTGAACGTCTTGGAGTACGCATCAGTACGCACTCCTCGGGAATCTTCACACCAGGCTTCAAAATAATACATTCTTTTCGATTGAACATCACAGAATAGTCCTTGTCACAGATCTGAGACACACTCAGCAAACTGTGAGACAGTTCCTCCACATAGTGTACGTCAGAAAATGACAGATTTCCACTTCTCACCACTCCCTTCTTACTGATTCTACCACCAACACCACCTGCAAATGATACACCACCTCCATTGAAGTCCTCTACATCTTCCAAAAGTGACAGATCTCCGGTCATGTGTCGGGAGCAACCACTATCAACGTACCAGAGATTGTTGATAGACCGTCTTGGCTGTCCCTACAAAAGTCAGAAATCATTGAGATCCAGGTACCCAGGCCATAACAGATCTGGGCACACCATTAGCATCAATGTAGTTAACTAGTTGGTGGATCATTTCAGATTTGGATTCAGAAACATTTCCATTCTGAATGTTGACTTTTGGTTTCCAGGTGGTTGGTTTCTCTGGTTTCAACACAGTTGTTGATTTGTTCACTAACACGGGTTTCTTCTGTGGAGAAGTGACCTTTTTACCAGCAGGTTTTTTAACCGGTGTCCACTCAAGTTTTAACTTTGTATACACAAGTTGTTTCGTTTGAGTGACATTGTTTTGTTTCAAAACCTGTTGCTCGGCTTTCGCTTTGCCATTAGGTTGATTAATTCTTTTCACTTTAGCCACTTGTTTTTCAACAAATTCTGGTTTTGTCTTTTGGTAGACTCCTTTAGTTTGAAAAGTTTGTTTTGGAGTTCTGGTCACTTTCCACTTATCCACAACAGGCTTTGTCACAGGTGCCTTTGCGTTTGAAACCTTAGACTGTTCAGTCTTCATTGGTTCAACACGCTGCTTCCCCTGAAACACAGCTTGTTGCTTCTGCTTTTGTTTCTGTTTTTCACCTGACATCATCTTTTCCAACATACTAGTCCGTGGATTTTGTGGATAGTATGGTTGGTAAGGTCTGTTCACACAGTTAGCTGCAAAATGTCCTGGCTTTCCACATTGAAAGCAATTCATGAGTCTAGGCCCATTGACATGACTACAGAGGTATGAACGTCTTGGGTAAGACGACTTCCACTCTGGCTTATCATCCCATTTGTGTATGACACGTTGTTTTTCCTTATCAGATTGTGTAATTAAACAAAATTGATCCGATTTGGATTTGTTGGTTCTATTAAAAGCTGACACAACCTGGGGATAAGCAACGAAGTCTTTGGGCTTAGTCTCACGACCAATTTTTGTGTTAGGCACACGAATTTTAAAACCAGACACTTTTTCATTAGATTCTGAAACACTTTTTAACATCGATACAGCTACTTGTTTTGACTTGGATGTTTCTAGTTCTGACACAAGTGCCATTACATCATCCTTAGGTAAACATAAACTAGAACTATTAGAACTACTAGACGCATGACTCTCATCCACTCTCCGACACTCTTCATCCTCCTCAGAAATGTCATTGATTTCTACTTCATCTGCACAAGAAACAGATACATCAGAAGTGCTCACACAGTTATTTATTGAAGTATTGGATGGGCCTGCTTCACATGGGTCTGTCATCACTCTATTCATTTTACCCAACCCATAAGTCATGTGTTTTTCATTCTCAATTTCCTCCTCAGTCAAAGGCTTCACTCCAACCAAGACACTATCTAAGGGAGGTCCTTCTTCATGCATTTCCGATGCCAATCTATCAATCTGATCCTCCTCTAAGATCATTCCTATGACATCTCTAGTTTTGTCTTGAGGAACAACATTCTTGGTTGCAAAGCTGATTCCTATTCCACCTTTGTCCTTTCCCATTCTAACCTCAGTTATGCAATTATCTAAGGATTTACTAGCCTGCAACATCCTTTTGCTTCTCATAAGGTTGATATCAAGTTTAACCTGCATCTCATTGTTCTTATGCTTAAGTTCTTCTATTTGTTTACTTAGCTCAGCTATTTCTAACTTAGCGTTGTCATACAAATAGGCATTTTCAGTTGCAAGGTTCTTATACTTAGCTATATCTAGTTTCTGGGCTTTAACCTTTTCTTCATTCTTATTCCATCTACCCTTGAAAGAACTCTTTTCACATTTGACTTCAAACAATTCAGATTCAAAGTTTTTGCAATATTCTCTAAGAGTAGTAATTATACGATCACAAACAGAATTAGAACATACCTTGGTGTGATCTGCAGTCAATGCTTCATTCTCCTCTGGTTCCTCTGGTTCATCATTAGTAACCACAAAAGCATGCTCTTGTTCATCATCATCCTCATCCAAAGTTGTCATCATAGCATGCGTCAAACTCAGATCCTTCAGCTGTGGGGTCCAGTCATAGCCACCACCTTCTTGTACCACCAAGGCACTTGTCTCTGCCTTTCCCTTCCCATCAGCTGACTTCTTCAGCTCTGCTCTTTCCTTCCTTGGTTTGCTGCACTCCCTAGCAAAGTGCCCATATTCATCACAATTGTAGCACCTAAGCTTTGTCTTATCAAACCCCATCCTGATCTTATCTTGATCCTTCCACACATTTCGCCCCGTAGTAGCCATGAACTTTTTAGCCCTGAACACTGCCATTGCCATTTGCCAAGAGACGTCCAACATTTCCACGTCTTCTGGATTAATCTGATTAAGCTCCCCCGAAAGAATCTCAGAAGGAATTAGTGTTCCAGCCATTAAAGCATGATAACTATTCATGAATCCCATACCCAGAGCAAAATTGGGATCATTGTTAGCTTCAGAAGTATCACCTCCACTTGAACCTGATTGGGGTTGTGCCACAAATGCCTTCGTTTGACTCATTGAACTTGATCCACCTGCTACAGCCTTTCCTTTCTGCTTCTCATCAACCTCTTCAGACAACAAAGCTTGATTCAACTTCCCCGCCAAACTTAGTGAACTTATATGATTCAACTCACGCTGCTTATCATCAATCATCTTGGACTTCAACTTGTTGATCATTTCATCCAAAGACAGTTCACTCAGTTTGTTGTTGTCCTTAATGATTGAAATGTTGGTGTTCCATGACTTAGGCAAACTGTTTAGGAGCTTCAAATTTTTATCTTCCAATTCTGGTTCCACTCCATAACTTGACATCTCAGCCATTAGAGAGACAAATCTTTGCACTTGAGCTTCGAAGGATTCACCCTGAATATGATTAAACAAATTGAACTTTTGCTTCAACATCTGCTTTCGACTTGCCTTGATGTCTGGGTTTCCTTCATAAGCCACTATCAATGCATTCCACAGTTCCTTTGCCGTTTTGCAATGCTTAAACCCTTGAGCAATGTCCGGTGTCAATGCCATGGTCATTATTGCAAAGGCCCTCTCTGCCTTGTTACATCTTTCCCAGTCTTCATCCTCAAACTCATCTTCAATCTTGGCCTTTCCTGCTTTAGCTCCCGCTCCATGCATAGGTATGTGTGGTCCATTCAGCACTGCTCTCCATAACCTTAAATCAACACTCTTCAAGTGGTTTTCGAACCTATACTTCCATTCCAAAAAATTATCTGCCGAAGTAAGTCTAGGTGGACGAGTAATAGATCCGATCTCGAAATCCAGTTTCTGGTACATACTCGGCTCGAAATCCATTTCACTTAGCTTGGGTAACTAAACCTAAAGTCCAAAAGTCCAAAGTCTGAGATTACGATGAAAAACACTTGATTACGATTGCAAAGAGCTGATTACGATCGTGAACACCTGATTCCGATCAACCCAAAATCGCAAACACCGATTCCGATATAAAGATCGTAAACACCCGATTACGAATCCCGATTACGATTCCGATAATCGTAAACCTTCGATTCCGATTGACTCAATCGTAATCACCAATTACGATCAGATTTGATCGTAAACCCTGATTCCGACTCCGCGAATCCGATTGGCAACGTCGTAAACACCGATTACGACCTAGAAAAATCGTAAACTCCAAATGTACGAATCGTAATCCCTTAAAAACCAGATCTTGAAGTCGTAAACGAAATAAAAATGACTTCTTGAAGTCGTAAACACAAGAAAACAGCAGATCTTCAACTGATGAACTCGTAAACACTCCAAAACCCAGAAAACTTGATCGTAAACACCAAACTTGAAGAACACAGTCAGCAATGAAGATCGTAAACCCTTGAAACACCTTCAAAACCTCGAAAACAGCCCAGAAACACAGAAAACCTTCTTGAATCAATATCGTGTGAGCCTCGAATCGAAGATTCTTGGCTCTGATACCAATTGTAGGTCCGAGATCAACCAAACAACACGATATCTAAACTAATACGAGTGCGGAAACCTCGTACAAGCTTGATTCAAGAACAATAGTAGAAGAATAGACCAAATCTCGTGAAAAGATGAAGTCTTGAGTGATAAAAGCTACTAAAGGAAGCTGATCGTAAACAAGCAATGAACAAAAGAAATCGTAAACTGCCTTAGATTGATAGAAAAGCTTACCCTAATCGGTTACAATGAGGTGGTATATATACCACCTCATACAAAACTTGGGCCAATCATAAACACAATCTAGCCCAATCATAAACATACAAATGGCCCACATGGCCTATTAAATAAGCTAGACTAAGCCCAAAACAAAACAAAGTTAGCCCAATTACAAATGTTCATGCCTTAAATAAGTCTAGCCCAACAACCGTCCTCTAGTCGCCTCATCCAGATCTAGATTGACGGCCTTCATGGCCCAATACGCGCGATGCTCGACCTCAACTGGTAAATGACACGCCTTTCCATAAATCATCCTAAACGGTGTAGTACCCGTAGGTGTCTTGTAGGCTGTACGGAAGGCCCACAATGCGTCATCCAGTTTCTCCGACCAATCCTTACGGTTTTTACCAACCGTTTTCTCCAAAATCCGCTTAATTCCGCAATTCGTGACCTCAACCTGCCCACTCGTCTGGGGGTGATATGGTGTAGCTAGTCTATGTGTAACCCCGTAACGCTGCAACGCCTTCTCCATCTGCGCGTTGCAAAAATGGGTGCCACGATCGCTAATCAGTGCATTCGGCACTCCAAATCTCGCGAAAAGTTTCCTCAAAAACCTTACGACAACTCTCGCATCATTAGTGGGGAGGGCTTGTGCCTCGACCCACTTGGAAACATAATCAACAGCAACCAGAATGTACTTGTTCCCGCGAGATGGCGAAAACGGACCCATAAAGTCGATACCCCAGATATCAAAAATCTCACAAACCTGAATACTAGTCTGGGGCATCTCGTCTCTCTTACCTAAATTGCCTGCGCGCTGACAATTGTCACATTTGCTAATCAACTCAAACGCATCTCTGAAAATGGTCGGCCAGTAAACCCCGACTCAAACACCTTCTTTGCGGTGTAAAGCGCTGCGTAGTGTCCTCCGGTCGGACCCTTATGACAATGTCTCAAAATCTCACGTGCCTCACGTCCATGCACGCATCTCCGGATCACAGAATCAGCACCGATCCTATAAAGATAAGGATCCTCCCAAATGTAATGTTTCAAGTCAGAAAAGAACTTCTTCTTCTGCTGAAACCCGTACCCTTTCTTCATGATCCCACTCGACAAATAGTTCGCAAAATCTGCAAACCATGGACTCTCATCATCATCTCTCACGCGTACATAATCGAGTAACTCATGGGGAAAATAGTCATTTATGGGCATCCCCTCGAGTTTCTCATCATCCGCGTTCTCCAAACGCGAGAGGTGATCGGCCGCCACATTCTCGGCTCCCTTCTTCTCACGGATCTCAATATCAAATTCCTGCAACAGCAGGATCCAACGAATGAGTCTCGGCTTAGCATCCTGTTTGCTGAATAGATACTTAATAGCCGAATGATCCGTATACACAATGGTCTTGGACAGGACAAGATATGATCGAAATTTGTCGAAGACAAACACAACGGCAAGTAACTCTTTCTCGGTAGTAGTGTAATTCTCCTGTGCATCATTAAGAGTTCGACTCGCATAGTAAATCAGATGGAAGTGTTTATCCCTCCTCTGTCCCAAGACTGCCCCCACTGCGAAATCGCTCGCATCACACATCAACTCAAACGGTTGCGACCAATCGGGTGCAACCATAATCGGGGCGTTCACCAACTTGTCTTTGATCAAGTTGAACGCTGTCAAACACTCCTCAGAAAACACAAATGGGGCATCCTTCTCTAGGAGCTGTGTCATCGGCCTGGTGATTTTTGAAAAATCGCGTATGAATCGGCGGTAAAAACCCGCGTGTCCTAAGAAACTCCTAATCGCTCTAACAGAAGTAGGAGGCGGAAGTTTGGAAATAGTATCAACTTTGGCTCGATCAACCTCAAGCCCCGCATGTGAAATCTTGTGCCCAAGCACAATACCCTCACGAACCATGAAATGCCACTTCTCCCAATTAAGCACCAGGTTCGTCTCCTCGCATCGAGCTAACATCCGCGATAAGCTCGTCAAACACTGATCAAAGGAACTCCCAAAAACAGAAAAGTCGTCCATGAAAACCTCCATGGAGTCCTCGATCATATCATGAAAGATCGCGACCATACAGCGCTGAAATGTCGCTGGAGCGTTACATAATCCGAACGGCATGCGTCGGTACGCGAATGTTCCATAAGGACATGTAAATGTGGTTTTCTCCTGATCCTCCGGTGCAATGGGGATCTGGAAATAACCGGAAAAGCCGTCAAGGAAACAATAATAACTGTGACCGGCTAAACGCTCCAACATCTGATCAATGAACGGTAGGGGGAAATGATCTTTCCTCGTAGCATCGTTGAGTTTGCGATAATCAATGCAAACTCTCCACCCCGTAACCGTGCGCGTAGGAATCATCTCATTCCTCTCATTCACTACAACTGTCATGCCCCCTTTCTTGGGCACAACCTGAACCGGACTAACCCATGGTGAATCAGAGATAGGATAAATCAATCCAGCATCCAAAAGCTTCAAAACCTCTTTCTTCACCACATCCTGCATGTTCGGGTTCAGTCGTCTCTGCCTCTGCACAACAGGCTTAAACTCATCCTCCATCAAAATCTTATGCGTGCAAAAAGAAGGGCTAATCCCCTTAATATCCATAATCTTCCACGCAATAGCCTGTTTGTGCTCTCTCAAAACATCCAACAATCTCGATTTCTCATCAACCGTCAAATCTGATGCAATGATCACAGGAAGTCTCGAATCCGTCTCCAGAAATGCATACTCCAAGTGAGATGGTAACTCTTTAAGCTCTAATGTAGGCGGATCCTCAACAGACGGTCTAGATTTAGCCCTCATGGTGTCAATGAGCTCAAAAACCTCCGGGCTCAAATCTAAAGTACTAGTCTCCTCACTAGTCACCTCACACGCAGCAGCAGCATACACACCAAGCTGCGGGTCAACTCCACCCCAAAGCTGCGTGTCCGAAACACCTGAATCACAAATGTCCTCAAAATGATCACTCACGTGTGGAGTGATAGTATCAACAAAGTAAAGGGTATCATCCTGACCTTGAGGACGTCTCATCGAATCATGAATATCAAAGGTCAATGTCTCGTCCTCGACGCGTAAAGTAAGCGTACCGCTGAAAACATCAACCAAAGCGCGTGCGGTAGCTAGAAACGGACGACCTAAGATAAGAGGCACATGCTCGTCCTCATCCATGTCAAGGATCACAAAATCGACTGGGAAAACAAATTTATCAACTTTAACCAACATGTTCTCCATAATACCCCTCGGATATTTGACCGAACGGTCAGCAAGCTGAATGCTCATGCGCGTGGGTGTGGGCTCACCTAGGTCTAGTCTCGCAAAAACAGAATATGGCATCAAATTGATGCTAGCACCTAAATCAGCAAGAGCATTGCTGACAGACAAGCTACCAATCAAACACGGAATTGTAAAACTCCCAGGATCCTTCATCTTCTGTGGTAGCTTGTTCTGGAGAACTGCTGAACACTCCTCGTTCAGTGTAACTGTCGACAACTCCTCAAGTTTCTTTTTGTTACTCAACAAATCCTTAAGAAACTTGGCATACTTAGGCATTTGTGCTAATGCCTCGACAAACGGAAGATTTATGTGAAGCTGTTTGAACAGGGCAAGAAATTTGCTATAATTCTCCTCAGCTCTATCCTGTCTCAAACGCTCGGGATATGGAACACGAGGTGTGTAGACTCTCGCGGGCTCCTTGGGGCGTGCTGTAGTTGCTGGGCGTAGCCTAGTAGGGTGCACCTGCCCATGAACCTCAGTCTCAACCTCAACATCTCTCTCCTCAGTAACCGGCTCAGCAGTGGCTGGCGGTACTGGATCCTGAGTGGTCTTGCCACTCCGAGTGGTAATCGCTTTAGCTGTTTGGCGAGGATTTGTCTCGGTATTGCCTGGCAAACCTCCCTGCTGGCGCTCTGACATAGATTTGGCAAGCTGGCCCATCTGTCTCTCAAGATTCTGCATATGAGTGCCCATGTTACTCATCTCCTGCTCATTTCTCGAAAAACGCAACTCATTCTGCTGAGCAACCTTCTGAGTGTCAAGGACTGCTTTCTGATTCTGCTGTAAGCAACTGAGAAACCATGTCGGTCAGGTTTTTCATACATGAATCCTCTGTCTGAACGGGGATCTGTCTGTTGCCCCCTGGGTTGTAAACACCCTGCTGTCTCTGTGGTGGTCGTGGCTGGAACCCCGGTGGGTTCGAACTGCTCGGCTCCTGTCTCCATCCCGAATTCTGGTTTGGTCTCCAAGCCTGATTGTAGTTATACTGGTTGGGCGGTGGGTGGGCCTGGCTAGCCATGTAATCGACCTGCTCTGGTAGCTCGGTGCTACCAACAATGGGACAGCTAGTAATATCATGAGGACCAGCACATAACTAACAGAATTTCACATGCTGCTGTGTCTCATGTGGCTGGTTCATCTGCTTCTGACTCGTCTGTATCTCTTTCATCATCTGCGAGAGCGCATCGACCTGTGCTGAGAGAGCTGTAACGGGATCTACCTGATGAACCCCTCTCGTCTGGGGCTGTCTACTCGTACGCGTGGTAGACCACTGGTAGCCGTTCAGGGCAAGCTCCTCGAGTAAATCACGCGCCTCCTCCGGCGTTTTGTTGCTCAGAGATCCACCAGCGGAACTGTCAACAGTCGGGCGTGTGAGGGCGTTCAGACCGCCATAGAAAATCTGCACCTGCTGATGCAACTCGATGCCATGAGATGGGCATTTCCTCAACAACTCCTTAAATCTCTCCCATGCCTCATACAAACTCTCGGTATCCTCCTGCACGAACGAATAGATTTTGTTTCGGAACATCGCGGCTTTGGACGGAGGAAAGTACTTGGAAACGAATTTCTGAGTCAAAGAATCCCAAGTAGTGATCGAACCAGGCGGAAGGGACTGAAGCCACGCCTTCGCTGCGCCGCGAAGGGAAAATGGAAAGAGTCTCAACTTAACTGCCTCCGATGTGACTCCATTGAGTTTGAACGTGTCACAAACCTCAAGGAAATTTGAAATATGAGCCATCGGATCATCGTTCGGAAATCCATCGAACTGAACAGAATTTAAGATCATGGAAATGGTCTGAGGCTGGATCTGGAAGTTGTTAGCTTCCACGGGTGGGCGTATGACACTGGGCTGCGCCCCCGCGATGTCGGGACGAGCGTAGTCGGCGAGTGTGCGTCTTGGCGGAAGTGCCATCGGAACTGGAACAACTAATGCCTCCAAACGTCGAAGTCTATGAAAAACTCTCTCAGGCTCGGACAACGGTGAAAAAGGACTCCTCCGACAAAGAATGCGCATAAACAGACGAAAAACGAAAAAGAAAACAGAAACAGAACATAAAGAAACTAGACTAAGCTAATAAACTAACTAACACGTAGGTAAACACAAAAATAAGCAAACATACTAGAAACATGCAAATAAACAAGTAACGAAAGCAAGTAAAATGACTAAACTACTAGCTCCGAACTTTCTCGAAATCTGCGCGTCCCCGGCAACGGCGCCAAAAACTTGATGTGTCGGATTTGAACAAGAAAAACGGTCAAGTTAAAAATGGTAGATACTGAGTGACCAAACCACACACTAGGGCAAGCGTACCCGTCGTATGCAATATAGTATCAATAAGTACCGGATATCAATCCAAGGACGCGTAACAGGCTCTCGATACTGGAACTTTGCTAATATTTAGTCTAACATGATTTGGTTTTCAACAACGGTAGGAAAACAGATAACAATGTAACTTAAATAGCTAAGAAACAAACCACGGATACTAAGGTGAAATTCAAATGAGAGGAAGGGGTGCTACTTGGTAAGGAATCCTTTGGGCCGACGGTTGACTACTAGATTGACTACTTCATGTGAAACTATCCTCTAAAATCGATAACCTAGATAACTAAGACTATAGACACATCCAAGCAATCTAGGAAATCCTAACATAAAGTCCGGATAGCAAAATGATACTTAATGCTAAAAGGTCTAATCACTTCGGTCAAAGCAGATCAAACACGTATGAAACAGAAAGCCACTCGAGAGGTCTCTCTATATGGAATCTATCACACACTAGAATACTAAAATGGAATCTATAAAACCTAGGCAATGTCTAACACGTACAACGGGTCAAAACCTTAAGTTCTCAAGAATTTTAACCAATCGACAAAGCCAAACAACCACCTAGTGTGCTAAACGAATCGGACAATTCTATCCAACACAAATATCATGCAATATCGGCCACAAGTTGCAATCACAAGATCATGTAGGAGGTCTCCGGATCATGCATTTAATTTAAACTAATAAAAGTTAAACCAAACAATAATTAAACCACTAATTAGGACAAAGTTCTTTGAACCTAAGTGATTTAATCACATCAAGTAATCACAACAAAAGCCAAACATGCTAATATGACTATTTCATAAATCCAAATTAGATTCATAAGCAAAAAGATCACATCACATGAAGAAAATCAATCTAATAATCAAGTCAACCCAAATTCATCCAAAACCAAGCAACACACTAAATCTAGCCAAACATGATGTTTAATGTCAATAAAAATACAATCTTTATCATCATCAAGAAATAAAAATAAAAGATAAAGAAATAAAACCGAGATGAAGTGACCACTCGATTTAGCTCCAAATCTTGAACCTTCACTCCTTAAGCTTGATCTTTAATCCCCCTCTTGATTCTTCAATTTTTAATAACTTTCACCCAAGAAAGATGGAGGCTTTTTGTGGTTCAAAAAAAATGAAAAATGAATGTTCCCTAAAAATAAAATTGTAGTGGCGGCTGTAAAAACTTGAGAATGGAAATGTTGATCCTCTCCCTTTGCGGCTGCTACCTGACGAAAATTTATAGCCCCCCGTGCCCTCAAAAATCTCCACCGACTTTATCCCTCAGCTGTGGGCCGACAATGGCTGCTGCTGGGCTGATGCTCTATTGCTTTGGGCCAAAAGAAATGACCATGGAGGTAGGCCAGAATAATGTTGCTGGGCCGCAAATAAAATGGAGATTTGGCCATGGACAAAATAAAAGAATTGTGAATTGTGAATTGTGGGATGGAAATGGCGGCTGCTAATTTGAGATTTATTCAACTTTCTTTCTTTTTTTTTTTTTTTTAGTTAAATTCTTTTGGAATCATTAGAACTATTTCCGCTTCAAAACCGCAACGAAAGCTCGAGTTTTCTTCTAATTTCACTTGAACACACCAACCACCTAAAATTCACAAATGAACACACCAATAAATATCACATTTTAATACTCTCAATTAAAAAACAAGATTTAAATGTGAAAATTATATATTTCTCAAATATTAATTAAAAACCCAATTAACAAAATCAATAATTCAAATATTAATCAATAAAGCACCAATTTTGATAATTTTAATCTAAAAACTAATTTAAATGTGGGTTTTATTTATTTATTTATATGCAAAGATGCTATGCATCAATATCGGACCGTTAGTATATGGATTATAACGAGGAAGTATTGAGTAGTACTACTTGGTCTGACAAACCCCGCCCGAGTTAGTCGCTCTAACTTGACTGGAGGTCAAACGGGTGTAATATTTGTCCTAATCAACACCCTTGTTCGTGTTAGACAAGGCGGAAAGGCAACAAACACAAACAGTCACGCTTCGGTTACGAACGCATAGTGGTAATGAAACACAGCCTAGCTAGCTAATGATATAACTGTGATTACATTTCTGCAAACTCTTGAACTTGCATTTTGTTTAAACCTTTGAACTCACCAACCTTTGTGTTGACACACTTTAGCATGTTTTCTCAGGTATCTAGATTCGGAGCACGATTAGGACGCATGCATCTCATATGGGTCTAATAATCGGTTTAAACCATTTTGGGTGCGTGTTTTGCGCAACGTATTTATTTATTTTTATTTACACTTCTGCTTGTGTTAAAAACTCTTTTCTTGCATGGTTTAGTATGGCTAATGACTCAGGTCCTGGTTTGTCACACACCTCGTGGTTATACTCTACAGGTGGATTTTGAGGGTGTGACAAAATGTTTAAGGAAAAGAGATACACCTTAAGAGAAAAATTCCCATGGAACAAATGGTTGTGCATTTGTGCTTGGTTTGGGCAACGCTAGGAATGACTTAAGCCTCGTTAGCATTTTACATGTGATAAGAGACACCCAAACCTCATCGGCGGCTGGATAAGCACTGAAATTAACAAATTGAAGATTTGAATGGAAACAAGAAATGTTGTCAGGAGATATAAGCTGGAACTAACAGGTCTATACGTCGATCACTCCGAGGAGATCTAAGACTCCATATCAAGAGAAAGTCGTTCGCGTCCCTCTCCATAGCAGAAGAGATTCCGTCAAGTTCAAGGGTAGAAAATTGGGTCTATCCTAGGCAACATTTCTTATATAAAGACACGCGGGTGTCTACGGAGGGACCACGCGGCTATTCTAGCTCATGTAGATGAGGAGCCCAAGTAAGAAAATATTCACCAAAGATCTACCCGGTCTTCTATCTTATTATCTAGTCGAACCTTGAATTGACCTTGCATTTGGAGCAACGTCTATTGCCTGTGCACCGTACCAACTCGCACGAGAAAAACTATAGTAGGTGTACACCAGGTTCATATGTAGCTAGATAAAGGGTATATCGGGACAAGCTTAGTATCGTGGGAATCCCAGTTCTTTTGTGAAGAAAAAGAATGGGAATTTTTGTACGTGCATTGATTTTCGCGAGAGGAACAAGGTTACCATCCAACACATTAACGCTACCTTGAGTTTACGATTTATTCAGTCAACTTCGGGGAATACAGTACGGTACTGAGGGAGTTGATGGAGAATATCTATACCATCAACTAAGAATATAGGATGAGGAAGTCTCGGAAAAGTATGTTTAGAAAACCAGTATGGCCATTGCGAATTTTGATCCTAACTAGTGGACTGACGAACGCACCCGCGACATTCATAGATCTCGTGAACTGCGAGGGTAAGCACCACCTCGATCGAATTGATATTGGATTATTAACAAGATTTGAGTTACCCCACAACC
>JBCNJP010004781.1:0-18922 GCA_039602395.1 Deinandra increscens subsp. villosa | reverse complement strand
TTTTGTAAAAAGGAAGAATGCATAAGATGGAGGATCTTGGATGCCCAAAGGAGTCAAGCAAAACACAACCAAAGGAGGTCACTTGAAGCATTTGGATGCGGGGTCAAGTGGGAGTTCACCTACACATCACTTGTGTGATCTTGTCCCTTAGGAGAGACCTTGACACACACTTGTTTCGGCTAACAAGTGTTGTCAATAGTTGGCTATGGCAATGCACCTATTTTATTATGCTTGTGTGGTTGTTTATTTTCATGTTTGGATGATATTTGGATATGCATGCTAAAACAAACCAATAAACATTAACAAGCTAAAACCGGTTCTAAAAATACCATTAACAAAGACTAATACTATGGGTTTTAGTAAGTTAATGATGATTTATTAATAAAATGGGTTTTATTAAAAGGACCATGAAATATGGATTTCAAACAACACTAGGGTACCATACATTTGAATGCATGTGAATTGTATGGTACATAGAGTTTTCTACACTAGAATTATGAAAACTAAAAACGACCCTTTTCAAAAACAAGTTTAAACGCCATCCTTTTATATAACACTCAATTTGCTTGTAAACTCTTTATGGGATAAAGGTCACCTAATCATATTTGAGGGAACTTGTAAACTTGGGGTAGGTTTACCATATTTGTGGGATAAAGGTCACCTAACCACTTGTATGTGTAAATCTACACGTGTGTATAAGTACGACAACTTGATTTGGAGACCATGTGAATAGGGTCACCGAAGCATGGGGAACCAAAGGCATTGATGGGATTAAACATGCCAACTAAACATAAGATGTTTAATCGATCCCATACTACTAGAAGTTGCAAAGAGTTGCAATTGTCAAACGTTGACTACCTTGTTAATTTAAGTCATGGGATAAAGGTCACCTAACCACAACTTAAATGTAACGTTGGATTCTAGGTTTTAATTTATTAATTGTCTATGAGACACAAAAGGGTATTAATTAAATTAAAAGGTTAATATTGATATCGAAGATACTTAATAGAACTTTGTTAAAATTTTGTAGATGGCCAATAATAACAAAATCATCCCCGCCACAAACGTCCATAACCTATCACTAAGATCCATCTTAGACAAGAATCGTCTCAACCAAGACAACTTTGTGGATTGGTACTGCAACTTGAGAATTGTTCTCAAACAAGAAAAGAAGTCTTATGTGTTGGACGATCCTATCCCCGACGAACCCGATGTCGAAGACATTGAGGCTTATGCCGATTGGGTGAAGTACACCGAGGACTCCGTCCAAGTTTCATGCCTCATGCTAGCAAGTATGATCCCCGAGCTACAAAAGGATTTAGAGAATCATGGGGCATACGACATGATATGCCAATTGAAGGAAATGTTCCAACAAAAGGCAAGGACCGAGCGCTTCGAAACGGTTCGAGCACTCCATGCATGTCGTATGGACGAGTCACAAACGGTTTCATCCTATGTTCTTAAAATGAAGAGCCTCATTGATCGTCTTGAAAGGCTCAATTGTCCCGTTTCAAAAGAGTTGGCTACGGATTTGATCCTCAACTCTTTGTCAAAGAAGTTTGACACTTTTGTATTGAATTACAATATGAATGGTTGGGAGAAGACCATTCCCGAGCTTCATGGGATGCTCAAAACGGCCGAGCAAGGGATGGGCAAAAGTGTTGTGCCCGTTCTAACGATCAATGAAGGTAGTAGCAAGAAAAGGTCTCGCTCTACCTCTAGTTCCTCAAAGGCAAAGGTTGCCAAAGGAAAGGGATTCGTCAAGGGGAAGGGCAAGAAAGAAGCCCCCAAACCGAAGGAGAAGAAGCAAAAGGTTGCTTCAAATGATCCATGCTTTGAGTGTGGTGAGGTAGGACATTGGAAGAGGAATTGTCCAACCTATCTCAAAGGGTTGAAAGCAAAGAAAGATGAAGGTCAAGCCTCGGGTAAGACCTTTATGATCTATATTGAGCTTAATGCTATTTCTTCAAACACATGGGTATTGGATACCGGATGTGGAACTCATATATGTAATATGTTGCAGGGGTTCAAAAGAAATAGGCAATTGAAGACGGGAGAAGTTAGTCTCTTCATGGGCAATGGAGCGAAAGTTCAAGTTGAAGCCCAAGGAGACTATATTTTGGAACTTCCAAGTGGTTTGGAAGTAATTTTGAATAATGTATTGTATGCTCCTAGTTTGACTAGGAACATAATTTCCGTTTCCCGTTTAAGACATTTTGGATATGATTTTAAGTTTGTTAACAATGATATCCATGTTTCAATGAATGAAGTGTTTTATTTTAAAGCTAGCCCTTTAAATGGTATTTATGAATTGGTTCATGAAAACACTCTCATGTAATAGCTCAATATACCAAACCACCACCAAGAAACTCAAAAGAGATTTGAGTGACACCTACATTTGGCATTGCCGCCTTGGTCACATTAATAAGAACCGCATACAAGCATTACAAAAGAGTGGTCTTTTGAAAACAAACGAATGCGATTCGTATGACGTATGCGAATCTTGTCTTCAAGGGAAGATGACTAAGGCACCTTTTAGTGGAACTACCGAAAGGGCAAAGGATTTTCTAGGGATCATACATTCGGATGTATGTGGACCTTTTAAGCCAACATCTAGGAATGGTGAAAGATACTTCATCACCTTTACCGATGACTATAGTCGCTATGGGTATGTGTACTTGTTAGCACACAAGGATGAAGCTTTTGAAATGTTCAAAATCTTCAAGAATGAAGTAGAAAATCAACTCAACAAAACAATAAAGATCCTTCGTTCGGATAGAGGAGGTGAATACCTTAGCAATGAATTTCAAGACTATCTTAGGAGTTGTGGGATTGTCTCACAACTTAGTCCACCTCGGACGCCACAACATAATGGAGTATCGGAGAGGAGGAATCGAACCCTATTGGATATGGTTCGATCTATGATGTGTAGAAGTTCATTACCTCTATCATTTTGGGGTTATGCCCTACTCTCAGCGGCCCGTATTTTGAATATGGCCCCAACCAAGAAAGTGGAAAGGACACCTTTTGAGTTATGGCATGGAAGGGTTCCATCCTTATCTTATCTAAAGGTGTGGGGTTGTGAAGCTTATGTAAAGCATGATGCTTCAAACAAGCTAGATCCCCGGTCCACTAAGTGTATATTTGTAGGATATCCTAGAGATTCTATAGGATATTACTTCTACAATCCAACAGAGCAAAAAGTATTTATTGCTAGAAAGGCCGAGTTCTTGGAAACTAAGTTCCTTATGGAAGGAGCTAGTGGAAGAACGGTGGAACTTGAGGAGGATCAAGAACCACAAGCCGATACACGTTTGGTTGAAACTAGCCCTCAACAAAAGGTTGTTGAAGATGATCAAATGATTGATCAAAACACACACAATGTTCGCAGATCTGGTAGAACTAGTAGTCCACCTGAAAGATATGGATTTTTCATGGAGGGATGCTATGTGGTAGATTCGGATGAACCAACCACTTACCATGATGCAATGACCGATTCCGAATCGGACAAATGGCTGGAAGCCATGAACGTTGAGATGAAATCCATGCATGCCAACCAAGTATGGGACTTGGTAGTGCGACCTCCTAATTCCAAGGTAGTTGGAAGTAAGTGGGTTTTCAAGAAGAAAACCGACATGCATGGAAACTTAGACACATTTAAAGATCACTATTTCTGATAAATCAACAAATAGTTCTATTCCTGGTAAAACAGATGAAGATTTAATTGCATTGCTATCTGCCTTTATATCATCTTCTTCTGGATCATTATTTAGTAAAATTGCTGATTTGTCTGGACCTGAATTAAAATGTTTGGATGATGATCATCTGAATGAATTAGATCTACATTGGCAGTTTGCTATGACAGTTGAAAAGGGTAGAAGATTCATGTAGAAACATGGAAAGAATGCTTTCAGTCCAGGAGGGAAACTTGGTTTGGATAAATCAAAGATTAAATGTTTCAAATGTTCCAAATTCAGACATTTTGCTCGTGAATGCAATCAATCGTCATCTGAAAAGTGTACTTCGGCTAAGCATGATCCTAATAAAGAAGCTAGAGCTATGATATCTCAAACTGACGAAGGTTATGATTGGTCCAAAAATTTTCCCGATGAATCTGCTTTTATAGCTACTGTGCAAGTTGAATCAAGCGAGTCTGATTCTGAAGTTAGTGGTTATGAATCAACTTGTGAATTTTGTGCTAAAAAGGATAGAAAGATCTAGGATTTGGTTCAAGAAAAAGAAGGGTTGATTGTTGATAGGAAAAAGATGGAAGAAGAGTTAGATAGTTACAAACAGATGTGTGAAGTTTCTGATGAGATTTTCAAGACAAATGAAAAGTTGGTACAAGAAAAGATTGTGTTGATGGAAGAGTTTGTAGAGCTTAAGAAAAAGTTGGATGAGATAGTTGGTGACGATAAAGAACAAATTTTGAAGTTACAACATGAAAATGCAGAGTTGGTAAAAAATGCTGCAAAATGGGAGACTGAAGCAATAAATGCCATTAGAGATTTTGATGCTTTGTTTAATAAGTCAAAATCTAGATTCGGACTTGCTTCAGAAATCATATGATGAACTTCAGAAAGCTCATGATGAAGTTACTACTAAGGAGGATGATCGTCAAATGGAACATTCAAAATTGCTTGATAAAGTCACAAGCATGACACAAGACAAAAAGTTCTTGACAAGGAATGTTGAGATTTATAAATGGGCAAGTGGATAAAGTGACAAAAGAAATGTATGATGCCCATGATCAAATGAGACAAGAAAAGTTTTTGTTTAATAGAACTTCGGAACAATTAATTGATTCAGAAAAGCCGGTGGGTGAAGCACAGAAGAAAATATCCGATTTAAATGTTGAGGTGTTAGATCTTAAGCAGCAGTTGAATAATTTGAAGAATTCACATTCATTCACAAGCTACTTGTGCAATGATGAAAATTTCAAGAAAGTGTTTGGAAATGAAGAATACAATCGGAATTCCACATCCGGTTATTCAGTCTGATCTGAATTCTTCTGATGCAACTGGTGATTATTTTGAGTTTGTTTCTGAGAAATCTGAGAAAAAGAAATCAAAGTCTCAATCTAACAAGAAAATGGAGAAGGAGGAAGTTTGGTTGATAAATCTGCTTCTAAGTTTGTTTCTAGTGGGTTTATTATTAGAGGGGGGAGTTATTTCTGCTGGAAAACAAGTTGAAAAAATATAAAAAGCAGTTGAATGAAGAAAATGTTGCTGCAAAGTTGGTCAAAGCTAACAAATTAAAGGATATTAAAGCTTCATTCACTCAAGTTGCTAAAACTGGTTCTTCGAGTTCTCAAGTTGATCTATCAAAGCTACCAAGTTACAAAGGTTCGGGTTTGGGTAGTGGGGGAAAGAAATTTGAGAAGAAAGAGAAGAATGTGTCCATGAAAGCTCCAAAAGAAAAAAAAACAAATCTTGAACAAATCTATCATTTGGCTCAAGTATTCATTTCTACAATGGAGAAAGGATTCGGAGGAAAACAAAAGAAGAAGGATTCATATGAAAGTTCTTCGAAAGAATTTTTGTCGTCTGGATCCAATTCAACACCTTGAAGTCCTACTTCCAAATGGGTTCATGTGAATAGATTTCAAGTATTTGATGGTTTTTATGATTCTTTTGATTCTGATGATATGTGTCATCCAGTTCAGGACAAACGAACACCAAAACGATCATATCGTTTGTGCTATCAATGTCGCCGAAAGGGACATATGGCACACGATTGTCCTGAAACTGTCAAATGACCATTTTCTACTAAATCTGCCACATTTATTGATGAATCAGGCAGAAGGTTTACTGAGTCAACACCTTCTAAAACTATATCTAAAAAGAATCAATTTTTCAAATATGATTCAAGTGTTGGTGGTTCATCACAGGATGATGATTCAGTTAAACCTGAAAAAGCTAAAATGCAGTGGCGACCTAAAGTGGTCTACAAGGCTGCAAATCATTTTACTAAAGACAATGGCCGACCAGAAGCTGTGTGCTTCGGGTCATTTAAAATCTAATCATTTTATCCAGTGTGCAGGTACTTCAAGAAGATCTGTCGGTGATTGTGAAGTTCATGCTTCAAGCAGTTACTGATAGTGGAGTCTGCTGCGTAACTTAAATTCAATGATTCATCTGATAATACTGAAAGTTTTTCTGAAAGCTTAAACTGAAAGGTATCAGTATCGATTGATCAATTTACATTTCGTATGTAGTTTAGGGGGAGAAAATTGAAAAATAAAAAATAGTGTCTTTGTGTTTTTTTTTTTTGTTAAAATAAAAATTCTAAAAATAGAGTTTTCATTTTAAGGGGGAGAAAAACAGAAAAATACAAAAACATTGAAAAATGAGAAATTGTATCCGACATAATTGGGAAATGATGGGACATCGAGCTTATCGTATGTTCTGACTCATGGCTAAAATAGATGAAAAAGCCATAAGATCATTGTTCGATGTGCTTGGTAGGCTCGGCATTAAATCAGAAAGTGTTCAGATGTGATATTCATTAAGTACTAATGCTTGACCAAGCGCACAACATCTTAAAGTGTATCTCAAGATATTGAAAATATATGTGAAAAAGAAAAATGAGAAGTCACTGTGTATACATGTTTTCATTTTGAAAGATTTAATCTTGTTTGATTTTTTTTATTTTGTCAAACGATCGGACTTTCTATGCGTATCGAAAGATTAATCTGATCGTTGTTCGTTTGACATTCTGCTTTATTTTTATTTGTGTTTCGTATAATTCATCGGACATTCTCTGCGTATACGGAAGTATCGACCTGATCGTTGTTGACTTATACAATTTCAACTTGTTTTGCTTTCTTATTTTCTCAAATACTAGGACTTTCTCTGCGTGTCCACAAGACCGACCTGATTGCTAGACGTATTTGGGGTTCTGCTTTATTTTTGCATGACTCATCAAGGATGATTAAATCTCTAAGAAAATTTGCTTCTATATGATAAACTTGATGATTTGCCAGTATTCTGATAGAGTGGAGGCCGAGTTATCAGTGCATGATAATATTACTTTAAACATATCTGAAAACGATAAAAAATGATTGGTGCATGCTGAAATAAACATAAATGTTGTATTTGCAATTATCTTGGCTTGCATGCTGATTAAAACCGAAATTGAAATGTGCTAGATGTGTTATGTCTGATATGATCTCGTGTCGTGATATTTCTCACAAAATACCAAAATAGAGTCTATTATGTATTGCATTTTATTTTTCATTTCAGAAAAATCAAAAAGATTTTTGGTGTGTTTTAGCATAAATTTCATAAAAGCCAAAAAGATTTTATTTTTTGTTTGTTTTCGATTGATCGACACAAGATACCAAAAACATTTTCAAATTTATATCTTGGATTCTCGAAGAGAAGTTTTGCGCTAAGATTAACTTATGTTGGCTTAAAAATGGAAAACCGTGTTTCTGTCTTCTGAAATTGCAGGTTGTGTGCTATCAAGACTCAAGCATGGTGAAAAGGGGAGTATGAAGTATCTTTCTCAAATGGATTTTGAAGTTCAAAGATTATTCAAGAATGATCCAGCCATGCAAGCTCTATTGCTGACAAGAAATTTCAAGTTGAAGATCAGATGCAACATTGCTGAAGATTGAAGACTAAAGTTTAGTTAGCAAAGATACATTACACGTTAAGGGGGAGTTTGTTAGAACATATTCCTATGCTACATTGTGTCTCGTGTATTGTATCTATGTGAGAGCATGAGTATGTGAGTCATAGAGACAGCGTACCATGGTCCGTACCAGTTGGTACGGAGACAACGTACCAATGGTACATTGGATGGTACGCTGGGCAGTTTTAGTCACCTATAATTAGGTTGAATTGTTTAGCATGTTAGAGCTCGGGTCATATCAACTCCACTAAGTGTGTGTTTCTAAGTGTGTTCTAGAGAGAGAAACCAAAGCCTTGTAATTGTTCTCTTTGTGAAATCAATAAAACAAAGCTTATTTACATTCTCGTGCACTAGATTGATCGGTTCATTCAGTAGTAAGATCCCTATTTGGTTTTACATGAATAATACTAGTCATACACACAAGTGAATGTATCTGAAGTTACGTAAAAGTTCGCGGTTTAAAACAAAAATAGCAAAAATACGAGTTTTCGTGCGATTTCGGTATTAACCGGGAGTTCGTACATTCCAAAAATTCTCATTCTATTATTGCATAACATTATATTTAATGAATCCTATATCACAAATCAATATGATGAATTATGATGAATTCTAATGAATTTTGGTGATTTTTCATATTTTGAACAAATAATATATAAATAAATATATATAAAATAAATATTTTATACCTCGTTAAACGTATCCCGAGTCTTATAAATCTTAAGAAAGTATTCTAATATCATGTTAAACTTATAACATTGATTACATCGAAATATACAAAGGTGAAACACATTAAACAAAAGTTGAGGGACTAAATGTGCAATTTATTGAAAGTTATAAAACGCACGTATCCGTATATCATCGAGCATGTCCCTTGCCTTAGAAACTTTTATAAACATGTTTAATAATGTTTTGGTGCATAAAATAACGATTCTGTAAAGTTCGGGGGCTTAAATTATAATTATAAGACCCAGGGACCAAAACTGCCCAATTGGCAAAATGCTTCACGGGTCGCCGAGGCTGGGCCTCCCCCGTCGCGTACCGCCGCCCAAATCGCGACCAGGTCGCTATCATACTCGTCATCTGACTTTTTCTCCACGAATTGACCATCCAGATGTCGATTTTAACGCAATTAGTCACCATAGCAATGTGTAGGAGCCTCCTGCGACCTCGGCTAGTATATATAGCAGCCCATTCCATCGTTTGATCCTCACCAATTCACTCAATCTTCCTCCTAAAAACCCTAGAAAACGTAGAAGCTTGTTCTGTCCAATTCTCCCAACTCGGTTGGAGTTTTGGGCTCAAATTCAGCAGTCAATATCCTCTAGGTATGATTAACAAAATCCTCTCTCAGTTTGTCAAATTCGAATTCTAAGTATGCTTTTTAAATTCATGTCAAAACTAGGGTTAATGAGATAAAACTTTGATTTTGGGCAATTGGGAACGTGTTAGGGTCTGAAATTTTGAGGGTTACTATGTTTTAACATATATTAAAGAACCCCTAAGTCAATTTCATGATATCTAGTCAATCGGTATTTTATCTAAAAATCGGTCAAATTAGGGTTTTAGGGTCGTTGTTCTGCCAAAATTGGGCAAACGGTGTTGAATTAAGGTTCCAAATTTTTTTAGTTAAATATAATATATTATTATGAATAAAACCCTAAGTTCATTTCAAAATTTAATGAGTTTTGATATTTATTTAATATTTATGCTTAAATTAGGGTTTTCGGGAAACTATTTTGCAAAAACTGGATAAACAAGTGAAATTAGGGTTTCATATTTTCAAGAATATCATAATATAATATTATGAATGAAACCCTAAGTTTATTCTAAAATCTAGTGTGTTTTGGTAATTATTTAATTATTTTACCAAAATTAGGTTCTTGAATATATTTATTTAATAATAAATAAACCGGAAAGTATCGAGACTTGATTTTTGGAGTAAATCCTAATTATATATATAATAAGTATTTATGAGTTCAAAAGTGATAAATGAAAAAGTATTAAAAATACCTTACTTGGTTCAGTAGGATAACTTCCAAGTCACGCACGCAAATTCGACGTCATCTCTTATATCTTATCTCCCTATCATGTGAGTATTCATAGCCCCTTTCTCTTTTATTACTTTGGGGTGCAACATGTATCTTTATCTCAAACTCCAACACAATATTTATTTCTCTAAAACAAAATGTGAATCCTATGCTCGTTATGTGTGTTGAACTTGTTTGGATTATTGTTGTTGTTATGCTCAAACTTAAACTCTAAGCGTACTCATTAACACACCGAGCCGGGGTAACAATAATAGATCTATTGGTATGACAACCCACCCGGTAAATTGAAACGTATTTTCAATGGGTGATTGGAAACCGAATTGTCAAGGGTTTGATACACTATTATTTGCTCTATTTCATTACTTTTTTTATCATATTCTTTGAATGTTCACTTAACACATAGATCGCATGCTTTATACTAATATTATATATTAAACCTGTGTTTACTCACCAACTACTTTAGTAATTGACACTTTAACTTATACATGTTGCAGGTAATCGTGTTTGAGCAAGTATGTGATCACTATAGGATGCTGGACCTAGTTAAATAATGTCTAATTACAGTACTTGTTGTTTTGTCTGTTTCTTGTTTGTAAAATATTCAAATAAATGAAATAAAAAGGCATGTAAAAAATATTTCAACTTTAATTAGTTGTCATGAGCATCTGGACAGTCATCATGCCCCGACATTTCCGCCGTCGGTTGGGGTGTGATAGTTTTCTTATCATCGATCTCATTGTTGTTGCTGATGCATTCCGGCTTCGTTTCAGGCAGATCATCTAGTCAGGTAGTACACGCTGCTTCGAACCAGTGTACCCTAGGAACAAACGACGAATCTGTTTAAGGGAATTGTGTCAAACACAAGCCCGGTTCCTTCGTTTTCTTGTCTTCTACTTTCAGGAATCGTTCTAGCCATCAGTTCGTCATACGGTTCACCGCGTCTTCGATTCAGTTAGATTGTCAATTTATTTTGTATTCTTATATTATGTTTCTGTTTGTGTAATGATTTTCATAATCGTTTTATGCATAAATTTCAACATATCTTATTGGCTTGACTCTAATTTCTTTGCCTTTATCTTACATTTCTAATTTTGCTGTGAGTTAATTTTTGTTCCAAAATTCTAGCGGGTTATCTGAGTAACATTGTCTTAATTTACTTTTAATGTTTTCAATATTATTATCTAATCTTTTTAGATATACTTGAGAATCTATTGTTTTTTCTTTTTAGTATTCTAATATTGGTATACCTTTTTAGATTATTCGGTTCTGTTTCTGTCTTATATGTGACGCCCACTCCCAGACTTGGCACTAGGAGGGGTCACTCATCGAATTTACTCATGAACACGTGGCACAATAGAGATAAGTAGCGGAAAATTTAAAACTTTTTTTTATAATAAAGCCAAGTACGTAAAGTAACTGAGATAATTTACAATCGGAAAAATTGCGCCAAATAATCCCAACTTTTCACCTTTTGCAAATAATAATCCCACATTTAGATTTAGCAACTGGCACTCCCAATTTGTCAACATTTTGCAAATAACAGTCCCGCCGTTAAAAAAATCTAACTCCGTTAACAGATGCTGACGTGGAAGCTGATGTGGATTTTTTTTAATTTAACTTTTTTTTTTCAATATCCAGTCATCATCACCTCACCACCACCACCACCTCACCACCACTCCACCACCACAACCACCCCATCGCCACCATCAAATCCGCGAAACAATCAGACGAGTGACACGTGCGATGCCAGCTTTGATTATACGCACTTTTGGGTCGAATCCGAGCTCAATTTTGGACAATTTCGTTCTGTTTGACTTTTTGGAGTCAAACTTCATGTATTTTGACTCAAAAATTGGACCCGAATTGGAGTTTGTTTGTGTTTGTGATTGATTCCAGTAGTTATGCTTTATCAAAACGAATCTACCGTAGGTTACGAAAACAATTTTCATTGAGTTTTGTTCATAATCGCGAAATGGGGGTGGTGAACGTGTTCTTGAGCTCATCAATGGTGAAATCTTTAATCCTTGACGGTTTTCTGCAAGTCTGGTTCCATTAGCTTCGGTTTGAACTCATGAATTCAATGGTACAATCGGTTTCGAATTTTGTTCATGTTTGTGTGATTCACCATTATCAAAGAATGGTGTTCTTCAAGAGCTCATCAATGGTGAATCACACAAACATGAATGAAATTCGAAACAGATTGTACCATTGAATTCACGAGTTCAAACCGAAGCTAATGGAACCAGACTTGCAGAAAACCGTCAAGGATTAAAGATTTCACCATTGATGAGCTCAAGAACACGTTCACCACCCCCATTTCGTGATTATGAACAAAACTCAATGAAAATTGTTTTCGTAACCTACGGTAGATTCGTTTTGATAAACTATAACTATTGGAATCAATCACAAACACAAACAAACTCAAATTCGGGTCCAATTTTGAGTCAAAATACATGAAGTTTGACTCCAAAAAGTCAAACATAATGAATTTAAAGATGGGATTATTATTTGCAAAAATGTGAAAAGTTGGGATTAAAAAGAAAAAAAAAATAAAAAAAAATTCCACATCAGCTTCCATGTCAGCATTTGTTAACGGAGTTAGATTTTTTTAACGGCGGGACTGTTATTTGGAAAATGTTGACAAATTGGGAGTGCCAGTTGCTAAATCTAAAGGTGGGATTATTATTTGCAAAAAGTGAAAAGTTGGGATTATTTGGCGCAATTTTTCCTTTACAATCTATTTATATAGTGATTAACTATATCCGTCTTTATTTATCTACAACTAGCCAGCATGTTCATCAGCTTCCTCTATAGCTTGCCCGATCATTCTCTTATCACGAGGGCTCCGCCCTTGCTCCCAGACGTCTCACCTAAACCTGACATACATATGGTTTTGGGAAAAGGTCAGCTTACGCTGGTGAGTTCTACATTTTAAAAACGTTACCTCGTTTGTGAGGTTAAAACCTTTGTAACTGCAAAATCCCTTTTTACAACATTTATCAAGTATAACAAGTAACAAGTCATACATAACATAACATCATATTCATACATGTTTCTCTAGAAAACATCTACCTTAATAACCTTTAACTCCTACGACCTGAATTCCATACACCTCTATACATTCTAGCCTCGAATACTGCTCGGGTGACTTTATCAGAAGCCCCCAACCTCAGTACCGACAACCGCTCCATTTCATCTATACCTTCCCGGTCTCGAATACTGCTCAGGTGACTTCATTTGGAAGCCCCCAACCTCAACAACGACAACCGTCCTACATTCCGTTTTTCCAGTTTTGAATACCGCTCAGGTGACTTCATCTGGAAGCCCCCAACCTCAGTATCGACCTCTGTTCACGTAACCTTAATTCTTTAGACGTTCCATTCTATCGATTTGAAAACTGTAAATCTTGAGAATTGGTGATGCTTGTGGACTTGAGTAGTTGCATTGGGTTAGGTAGGATGTCACGTTTTTTATTGGCTTGTGGAAGTGTTGCATGAGATTTTTGCTTGAGGGCCAGCAAAGTTTAAGTGTGGGGATATTTGATGCGTAGCATCATGTATATAAAAAAATAAATAAAATTCCCTCTTTTAAATGTATTTTTAATTGGTAAATATTGAATATGTTACTTGTTCGGGCTTACAACTTAAAATTCCTTAAATTTAGTGCTTCAATGTTTAATATATAAATTCTATTGTTATTTGGTGGGTTTTTAACTTAAAATTGATAAATATTTAAAGTCCATATTTTAATTAGTTTTTAATATTGTTTTATTGTGATTTATATGAATTTGATGCTTAATGGTATTTATATATGAATTTTAGGTAATCAGTGCGTCCGCGGTGATTTTAGAAGAAGTCTGGAAAAAACAAGAGCAAAAACGAAGTCCGGATGCAAAAGTTATGGAGAAAAAGAAAAAAAAATAATTAATAAATTAAACAGATCAACATTTCAGCTCTTGGCCCAGTCCCTGCTTTTATTTCAGTGGCCCAAGCAGAAGCCCAGTGATTCAGGAACCTTAACCACCAGACCAGCAGTTCCTTGTTGCTTACTTCTGGCTTGACAATCTTTTATTTTGTTTCGCAGCAGACCCAGTTTCCTACCTACACTACGTCAAAATTCACCTTTGGCCACGGAAAAAAACCGTGACCAAAGGTGTTTGGTCACGTTTTTTTTTCCATTCCAATCAACACCAAAGGTCCCGTCACCTTATGTACCCTACGGCCAAGTTACAATATCAGTGGCTGAAGCCACCTAGAAGCGTGGCTAAAGGATACCAATATTTGTTGTTGTAATCAAACAATTCTTCCGAAAAGCGTGGCCAAAGGGTCCCAACGCCTACATGTGTTTGTTTAACGTGGCCTTTGGTATTATATGGTCACGTATATTTGTGTTTTAGCCACATATGTTATAAAAAACGTGGCCAAATGGGTTGCTGAAATTATAATTTTTGTCCCAATACGCGTGGCCAAAGGGTGGCAACCGCAACATTAAAATATGAATAGTGTGTCCTTTGGTATTATATGGTCACGTATATTTGTCTTTTAGCCACATATGATATGAAAAAACGTGGCCAAATGGGTTGCTGAAATCATACATCTTGTCCCAATACGCGTGGCCAAAGGGTGGCAACAGCCACATTAAAATATAAAAAGTGTGGCCTTTGGTATTATATGGTCACGTATATTTGTGTTTTAGCCACATATATTTGAAAAAAAAAAATGGCCAAAGGGTAGTTGAAATCAGATATTTTGTCCCAATACACGTGGCCAAATGGTGGCAACGGTCACGTTAAAATATAAAAAGTGTGGCCTTTGGTATTATATGGTCACGTATATTTGTGTTTTAGTCACATATATTTGAAAAAAAAAAAGTGGCCAAAGGGCAGTTTAAATCATACATTTTTTCCCAACACGCGTGGCCAAAGGATGGCAACGGCCAAGTTAAAATATAAAAAGTGTGGCCTTTGGTATTATATGGTCACGTATATTTGTGTTTTAGCCACATATATTTGGGAAGAACAAAAAGTAACCAAAAGGTTGTTAAAATCAGATGGGTCCTTGCTATACGCGTGGCCAATTTAAAAGCTATTACAAATTATTAATTACAAATCAAATAAAATTCAACTACAAGTCATATACAAATGAAATACAAATAAAAATTAAAGAAAATTACACTGCATACAAGCATTATTCTCAATCTAATTTTCAATCCGGGAGGCAACAACACTACCACGTGGTCTTCATCGTCAACTGTCCAGATTTGAGCTTAATTAGGACCATTTTTTCTTGTATTCCTTCCTATACCAAAAGATATAATTGATAATTAGGTTATGGAAATTGATCATAATATATATAGCAATTTTGAAATACTTACCACCATGATAGATATGGACTGAGGAGTGCCATTTTATTGCAAGTAGTATGGGTCATCAGGTCCTACAATTCAATTGATTTCCAGATGAACATTAGATATCCAGATGAACTTAATACATCCGGATGAACATCACATTAAGTTCCGGATCAACTTCAAAGTCGGTTGAACTTTGTTTGGTACACATCTCACCATTTGTTCCAACAATCCCTAGCTGGCCCAAGTGTTTGAGGTACCAAATAACATTTAAAATGGGTCTACATGACATTACCAAACAAATTACTGTGAAACTATAGAACGGAATGAAACTTGACTGGCAAATATTTACCTTTTTCTTTTCAACTGCTTCAGACGAGGTTGATCGACCACCGATTTCACGCCCTACAGTTCAATTAATTACTTTATGTAAATGAGCAATCAAACCGATAATGAGTTTGACAAATACTAACCGTTGTGTGTATGTCAGCATGATTAGTGTTGTGGCTAGATCCAACAAAAATCTCCTTAGAATTTACCTAGAACAATGCTTTTGAATTGGTAAAAAGTTAGAGCAGAATAATGACGCGGACCTATCATGAAAGTATTTATTCTGTTTTTTTAATCTAACATAAGTTGTTCCAGTTATATTCATACAGATTATGTATATACTCTATTTTTTCATATTAACATACATTTTCAATGAATCATAGCAGGGCCCCATTTAACTCATAACTTTGTTCTTACATGAAGTATATATTCTTATGTACCAGGAACTTGCATGTATTTGTGTTCTTCAGGAACAAGAGTTCATCTGGATTATGTTCTTCATGAACAGAGTGTATGTTATTATAAGGTACTTGAGAATAGTATGATTAAGTTGTGATGTAAAGAATTCACCTTTGTAGATGCCGGAGCATTAAGTTGGTGTGGTAACGGTGGTCCAAGTGCAGATAGATGATCTATAAGTAGATCAAGTTTTTTCTCCGATGCTTCAAACTTCAAGAAGAGGGCCTTAACTTGTTCATTTGTTGCATCCCGAAGAAGTCTCTCCTCTTTAAGTTAGAACTCAAGTTTTTCTAATTCACCATTAGTGTTGTTGGACCGATCCTTGAATTTTGTACAATTAACAGAATGTAGTTAGATGCTTTTTAACAAAGTACATAAATAGGAAAGCATGCAGACCCTATTGATTCATTATCTCTTAATTAGTTCTTAATTATTAATATATCACATAAAGACCCTATTGATTAATTATTTGATATGTTATACACAAAATCTAAAGGGAAGAGTGGAACACATCATGTCTTCAGTGGATATAAACAAACAGTTCACCATTTCTAGCAAAGTAGCAGATGCATGACATCAACATTCTTCTATTCTTCTACAGGGGATTTAAACTACAATTTCTTTATTTTGTACCCCTCTCACATGAACATACAAAAAATGTTGGAAACATTCCTATATATGTCCTCTAGGATCATTTCCTAGCTAGTAATGACCAGAGTAACATAAATTAGTTCTTAGTTATTAATATCTCACATAATAACCCTATTGACTAATTATTTGATATGTTATACACAAATTAAAGACATCTAAAGGGAAGAGCGGAACACATCATGTCTTCAGTGGATATAAACAAACAGTTCACCATTTCTAGCAGTGTACATAAAGAAGAAAGGAGGTTCACCAGTAACATTAATCTACAAACATGTGCATATGCTTGACCACAACATTCCTAGCATAAAAATAACTAATCGATCTGTAAATATAACTGTACACAAATACAGGGATCCCAAGTTAAACGTGTATCAATAATAAATAAAAGAAACAATTTTATAAAAACAGATTGTAATAAATGAAACGGAATAACTTGACAATTACCGTTTTCTGGACTGATTGGTCTCCCAAATCACATCCCACTTCTGAAGAATCGCTAACGCTGTCTGTTGAAGCTATTCGTTGTTGAAGCTCCATGAAAGATGTGAATGATATAGATGAGAAAGAAGACCTGGTTATTCGCCAGAGGCGTTTAACTAGCTAGAAATTTTCAGATAAAGTGAGAGGGAAAAGTATATATATGATGAATCGATAATAAGTAAATTTAGTTCGAAATTTTGGGTGTAGTTTGAACTAATGGTGGGAAATTCAATTTTTTTGGTGAAAATTTTTAATTAAAAGGGGGGGGGGGGGGAATTGTTCAAACTGATAGTAAAACCTAAAATTAATATAAACAATATGTATATTAAACATAATTAAACCTAAAATTAAACATAAACATAATTAATTAATTAATTAATTAAATGTCTCCACGTGGCTCTTTCGGCGGGTTCTTCTTGAAGATGAACTTCATCATCGAAATGAGCTTGAGCAGGAGCTTCATCCTTTTGAGGTGTTGATATTGTACGAGTACATCAATTACAGTTGACATAACTTTGATCCTTTAAGCAGATCTGGATGACGATCGGAGTTAAAAGCCCTAATTAACAAAATTATGTTTTAATATTAATTTTATTATTTTCTTTTAGATATAATAAACAAGATTTTAATAACACGTGTCTTATGGCCGTGATAACGCAACTACAAAAACGGATGTTCTTTATCAATGCAGCAAAGAGAAGATCTGATCTGTACCTAGAAGAAAGAATTGCCAAAGCTGAAGAGCAAGGTCTTTCAGACAAAGTTGACAAGTACAGAATGGTCTTGGGAAATGAGTATAGGAAAATTCATATGAAGAAGAATGAAGATAACAGGGATTTCCTAGCTCAGTTCAGTGTGATGCTCAGAAGCAAGGAGTGTTTCACTGATGCATGGGTTGATGAGATGAAGGGTGAAGACCTGATCAAATGGATGTACATGATCCTAGTCATCCAAGCTGATCTAGCCAAGGAGATGAATGTAAAGAGATTTGTTGATAGCTCTTTAGAACAGGATCAACAAGAGAAGCAAGGTGCTAGATATCAAACTTTATCTGAGGAGGATGACTTGCTGATTCATAAATGGTACTTCAAGGAAATCATGATGGAGGAGCCAAAAAAATCAACTCTTGCAAATTGCCAAGGCTGAGAAACGACTATGATAATATCAGGAAGAGCCAAATTGAAAAGGAAAGAGTTACTGGTGTGAAAAGGCCACTAGGTATGCATGCTCTGTTTGACTCCTTACATCCTGAAGGTCTCAGCTACCTCAAAGAAAAGAAGAGTAAAGCTCCTGTGCAAACTACTCAGCAAAAGAAGCCAAGTATCAACATTATCAAGGAAATGTTTGACACTGTCTCTGATCCTCATCTCTCATCATCTCAACCCTCTACCACAGCCTCACAACCCACAGCTCCCTCATTACCAGGTGCATTTTCTGATCTGAACAGAACTCTAGCCTCAAAGCAACCCAGAAGAAACCCTGCAGCTAGAACTAGTAAACTAGAAAAAAATCCTAAACCTGTAACATTAAAGCCTCTTCCACCAAAGTTTAGAACAGACAACTTCACACCCTTCACACCCTTTGTACCACAACCTAGAATTGAACATACTCTTCCATCTCCATCTCCTAGAACATAACCAAACCCTCATCTCCACCCAAATCACCAGAAAAACCACCCATTCCTCTTTCCTTTTCTGGAAGAAAGAAATCCATGGCTGCAAGAAAGGGTTCTGTAGCTAAAAGGAAGAAGATAGTAGTGAGTGAATCTGAAGAAGAGTCTGAACCTTCAAATCCTCCCAACCCACATGTTGATGTCACTCATCCTTGCATTCTAAGGATTGAATTACACGAGAGTGAAAACATGCACTACTTCTTTATGAGCAATGGTGAAGTAAGGAAGAAACAGAATTTGAGAATGGATGATTAGGATAAATTGCATCAGATGGATATCAAGACCATAATGGGAACTG
>JBCNJP010004780.1:0-12884 GCA_039602395.1 Deinandra increscens subsp. villosa | reverse complement strand
TAAACAATATGAAATGTGTGTAGGAAAAAATTAAAACAGTATTAATTTGTTAATACAGTAAAATCTGCTGCATCAGGGTAAATATGGCACGGTTACACTGGTGTAACTATGATCTTAAATTATATTAATAAATCAAACGTCTAATCGGATAGTATATTACACATTGTAATATATACACGGCTACAGTAATGTAAGAATGAGTTTCACTAGTATTATAAAACAACCTGATTGAAAAAAATACTTATATATTTTATCGTGATGTAAATAACTATTACGTTGCTGTAACATTTAATTGTATGATATTCAAACCTTCTTGATTAGCTTCAGGATTATCCGCGGATTCAAGAACAGCTAAATTGTTGCTCTTAACAGGAGTAGAAAGAGGGAGGGTGCTGTCTTGATTGGCATAGACATGCGAAGAACTCTGATTGGCAGTTGTTTCATTTATATTATCCATATCAATATCAGGATCGTCTTCGCAAATTGTATTAAATGATTCCACACCATCAATGGAATCATGCTCTTGATTGGATTGGTGTTCTTGGTTGGATCCGTGCTCTTGATTTGAAATAGATTGATTGGACACCATGTAGGATAATAAGGGGGTGAACGAACGTGATTGAAGATGATGTTGATTAGCGGTTCACTTGATGAACTTAGGTGGATGAAACTGATGATTAATATCGTTAATGAGTATGAAGATACGACCAAAATCGTGGAGATTTTACAGGATGAAAAAAAACGTTGGGATAGAGAATTTGAAAGATGAATGTACGATAAAAAAATACGATATATTAGGGTTGAAAAATCCCTGTAAATCTTGAAATCAGTTATATAGAATTAAATTTTAAATATTATTTACTAAAATAGATTGGTTAATGTTACCATTATACCCTTTAATTAAAACAAATAGGAAAAAATAAATGAAAATATGTGATTGGTGGAAAAGGTTTTCCAGGTTTTCCAAGATTATAAGGGTTTTCCAATGATCCCTTTCCTATATATATATATATATATATATATATATATATATATATATATATATATATATATAACCCCTAACTCGCACCCCCATCCCCACCCCCTTGTTGCATATATGCAACATAATTATATTGCTTATATATAACCCGCACCCCTGAACCCCCCCCCCCCCACCCCACCCCCACGGGGTTGCATATATGCAACATAATTATATTGCATATATACAACCCTAACCCGCACCCACCCACCACCTCCCCCCCCCCCTTCACCCACCCCCACCCCCGGTGTTGCATATATGCAACACAACTGTGATGCACATGTACAACCCCCATTTATGCCCCCCCCCTACACACACACACCCACCCACCCACTCCCGTGTTGCACATATACAACAACGAATAGTCTAAACTTAGATACGAGATTATTGATATTGTCACTCGATGCGCATATCGTTTAAGATCTCGTCTTGGTAAGCTTACCTTACTCCGTAACAATCTACTTGCTATTAAAGGTAGTGTTTTCTACAAATATTACACGTTGCCACTGCCACTGTTATACTTTATGGATTTAGAGTTGTGTGTGTATGCAATATAATATCTATTAGGTTTATGTGTCGACATATTTTTTTTTCAATTATATTATGTTTATGCAATATGATGCATGTTGTATATATGCAACATCCCTACATTCTTCATTTATGCAACTCCAATTTACATAACATGATGTATTTAACTGAATGGGACAAACAATATGCAGAATCCCAAAACAATGTACAAAGGTAGATCTTTTACACCACATTAACAAATACAAAAATTACAACTGTGTTGCATATATGCATCGTAACTGTGTCGTGTTGCATATATGAAACATATAATGTGTTGTGCATATGCAATATGGTTGTGTTGTGTATATGCAACCTGATTGTATGTTGTTTTATATGCAACATAATTGTATGTTGTTTATATTCAACATAACTATATTTTGCATATATGCAAAATGATTGTATGATGCATATATTCAATATGACAGTATGTTGCATATATTTAACATGACTGTATGTTGTTTATATTTAACATGACTATATGCTGTCAATATGCAATATGACTGTATGTTGCATATATTCAACATGACAGTATGTTGCATATACTCAACATAACTGTATGTTGCTTATATGCAACATTACTGCAAAGATGAAGTTGAATTCAAAGTTGAACCAGAAACAAAATTAAACGGTAAAGATGAAGTTGAATTCGGCCGGTGGAGATTTTATTGAAACCCTTGTCCGGAAAACAAATCTGGTTAGTCTGATTAGGTTAAGATTGTTAGGGTTTGAAGTGAAAATTAGGGGTGGAGATTTTAGCATCCCCATTTGGAATGGTTGGTTATGGCGATTCAAGTTTCAATGGTTAGAGAAGAAAATGATTTGATCAATGTTAGAAGTTGGGGAAGAAGACACATATGAGAGCAGATTAAGACAAAAAAAAAAAACAATTCGAAGTTGAGTAGAAAGCAACTACCTGATCGAAGAAATTAAAACATAATGTTACATGTGGTTCAAATACAGAGCTAAGGAGTTTGATTTAGATTGGTCGGGATTTAGAAAATTCTACCCTCTGTAATATGCACTGACACTGTCTTAATTAGCGTCTCACTAGCTTATCTTTCCTCTTATTAATAAAGGCAATCTTTTTTGCTGTTAAAAAAATAATAAATTTAAATAAAATGTAAATTTGTCGGATTCCATTAGTTTTTTGTGTATAGGTGATTTTGACATTCTACCACCATAAAACATACAAATCTAAATATGAAAACACGATCATTACCGCCGCAACGCATAACAAGTCTTTTTTAAGTATATAAGAATTATACGTTAAAATTTAAAAAAAAAGGAGATTGGAGAAATGAAAATGAATGCTACCAGTATGTTAAAAAAAAGAGATTGAAGAAATGAGAATTGATGCTTCTGGTAGCCTCCACAAAAACTGAATCGACTTTTCAAAGATGCATTCCATCAAACATGATTTTGAAAATTGCAGCAGCAGAAAGAGTCGCAACCTCACTCAAATCCCTAATTCCACACCCATTCCGTCTTCATCGGCATCATCGGAATCAATCACCAAACTCCTCCCCCATTTTTCACCTTCTCTCATACCTGTCAATCTTCATCTTTATGTTCGCTATCTTTGCCCTCCTCAGATCACCTTCTCTCATACCTGTCAATCTTCATCTTTATGTTCGCTATCTTTGCCCTCCTCAGATCAGAGGTCGCCGGAGAGGCGGTCGGAGGTCGCTAGAGAGGCGATCAGAGGTCACCGGAGAGGTGATCGGAGGTCGCCGGTGTCTTCAAAGTTCGTCGAGGTTGTTGTTCTTAAAGACGTGTGTTTGTGTGTTGAGGATAGAGAAAGAGAAAAGACTTTAATAAAAAAAAGTTTTTTAGGTTTTTAGGATAAGGGGAGTTTTTAAGTGAACCTTACCCATATATATATAGGGAAGGGTTCCGTGTAGACCCCTTAAATTTTGTAGACCTCGTAGACCCCTATAAAACTCAATAAAAATAAAACTCAGTGTTGTAAATTTGGTTTTTTTTAATTACGATAAGCTTTTAAGAACCAAAAAAATAAATAGATAAATTAAAAAAAAACAAAAAACATTAAAAATCGAACATTTTAAAATAATGAGTTTTAAACACAACACTGAGTTTTATTGAGTTTATTGAGTTTTAAACTCATTGTCTTAAAATGTTCAATTTTTAATGTTTTTCGTTTTTTTTTAATTGTCTTTTTTTGTTCTTAAAAGCTTATCGCAAATAAAAAAACTAAATTAACAAAACTGAGTTTTATTTTTAGTGAGTTTTAATGAGTTTTATTGAGTTTTATAAGGGGTCTACGGGGTCTACAAAAAATAAGGGGTCTACACGGATCTTTTACCTATATATATATATATATATATATATATATATATATATATATATATATACTAGGATAGAACCCGTATGTTATACGGGTTAAATCATTAGAAAATTTTATATAATTGATAATTCATGCATACTTTTCTTATTACCGGAATAACGTTACAGTACATTAAATAAAATGCCAAAATTATATTTCATAATATGGCATTGATGACTTTACCTCTTTGTCAAAAAAATAATATTTAGAGCATATATCTATTTGTATATATGGAAAAGCAACATACGCATGACCATGTTTAGAAAATAGTTGTTTAAAAAACAATATAATTAATTTATGATTTGACAAACTTGAGATTTTTAGTCTTTATAGAAAGTTAGGTGAGTATAGAGTTTCAACAAGATTATGATGAAAACAGTCTCATTGGTTCATTGGTGAGTAGAAAATCTGAATTATAATAAAATATTATAATGTTACAACGATTAAAAAATGTTATCTCAGTATACATTAGACAACTTACAATTGAATTAGTCATGATATTTTGAATTTTCAAATTGGATGAACATCGATCATTTGATACGATAGAAAAACTATTTAGTAATGGATCTTATGAACATGATTTTTGTCAATGAATTTCTTTATAAAGAAGATCATCCACAATGTTGATTGAATGTTTAAAACAATATGAGGTATTCATTTATTAAAAATATTAAATAATATTTACTAAATTATATTTGAAAACACACTAAATAAGTGTTTATTGGTATTTTATACGTTTTTTAGAATTTATTAAAATGAACATAATAATAATTTATAAACATAATTTTAATTTAAAATAAGATGTAAATTAACATATGGTTGTCATAATTAAATAAATATAAATAAATTAATGAAATTATATCATGATTATAAAATAAGAAATAATTTGCAATCAAAAGGAATTTATTATGGAGTAGATTTGTGAGGGAAAATTTTTGTGAGAATGAATTTAGTGTCGACATGTGTTAACAATTGTAATTGTTTATTAGAGTAAGAAGATATATATATATATATATATATATATATATATATATATATATATAAAGATGTGGTTTTTACATGATCCTTACCCTATATATATATATATATATATATATATATATATATATATATATATATATATATATATATATATCTAGGGTGAGGATCCGTAGAAAACCAATTTTTTCTGGAAAACCTGGAAAACCCTTTTTAACCATTGATTTTAATTCAATGGTCATGATTAAATAGGGGCTGGATTGTAAATTACATAAGTATTTTTCATTTGATAATGGGCAATACGGTCATTTGTTTAGCTAAAATTCAAACCGCCAAAAACTAGGTGCCTAATAATACGGGACACAGTTTCTCTATCTATTCTAAAATGTATTCAAGATTTTTCAAAATCTTTCAATAAAAAAAAAACGCAGCAGATATATGCTATTAAAGAGGCGATCGACGAGTTCTAAACCTAGGGTTTTTCCGATCGGCCAAGTAGAAGAGAAAAAGGTAAATCGGAACGGAGGCTACGGCGATTTTCTCGACGGTAATTCCAAGGACACAAGAAACTAGGGCTAGAAAGTTACAGTGATTTCAAGAACACAGGTAAGTTGATTGCGAATCTGTATGCTTTAGCCCTAAATTGCAGTTGTCTTTTTCATTGAATTTAAGCTGTGATTAATTTAAGAAAACCTAGTTTTTAGGATGCGATCATCCACTTTCACATTCCGTTCCGGAAGAAGAAGGTTATTTGGAACATGAAGATGACGGTGGGCTTGATGACGATGACGAGGAAGAAACTGTTCAGAACATGACGTTGATGACGATGGAACTTGTGTGGATGGCAGTGGATCCGATGATGACAATGGTGATGATGAACACGATGATGGTGCAAATGTTCGGGACTTAGAAGCTGATCGTGGTGAAGATGCAGGAGTACAAGATGGCTGTAATGATGGTGGGAATCATGAAAGTGCGGAATAGGTAGTTGATGATGAAGATGGTGGCACATCTGTAAGAAAAGATAATGATTTAGATGGTGATGTTGTGGATAAAATAGTAAAGGAGTTGATACCGGTAATTGAAAATAAGACAAAGGGTATAGATAAAAATGTTGATGCAGAATTTCTTGTGAGAGATATACCGAAAATGGTTAAAGAGGCTGTGGTAAGAAAATTTTATTGCTAGTATTTGTAGCATTTACACAGCAATCAATGTAATTAACTAACTATTTTTTTGTTTTTTTTGTTGTACGTGTTAATTACTAGGTGTCAATTCTTAATGATGATTCCGCCAATGAAGATGTAACAAAGACACCAGGTGGGACTGGAAACGGTCAAGCGGTATGTTTATTCGTTGGCCTTTCTAAAAATGTTATGTGTTACATAAAACAATGTAACAAATACTTAAGGTTATGTAATCTGTTACATGATTAAAAGTTCAGTACACGTATTACAATCATGTAATATATGAGACGTTGTTAATATTATATTTATACTGTAACAATACAATGCTTTTGAAACCGAAACTTAAACAATTGTATAAAGTTTAATACTGTAATTACATGTTGTTATTACCTGAATGAATAAGTGAACGTTATACAAATTTGGTTGTAACTATTACCTTGTTGTAATTAATTACAGATGGTAATATAGTGTACCATCTATGATTACACCTACTATATTAGTGGTTCCTGGAGGTGTTCCTGGTGCGTTTACACAAACAACAATAACAATGACTGATCAAATAGAATAGAATTTTGCATCAGTTAAAAGCATTGTTTATGATGTGGCGTGGTCGAAAATTAGTAAGTTCAAGTTGGAGTCTAAATTAAAGTCAATGGAAGGACCAAATTACAGTTTCGGGATGTCCCAAATATTGGATGCAACAAAGGAGAAAGAAAGCAGCGGGCACAAAGGTAGAATAAAGACAATCGGCAAGAAGCCTCAGAGGACAAGGAAAGCTTCAAGCAAGCTATGCTCTCCATATATTCAGAGGAAAGTCGATTTAGGCAAAGCTGTAACGAAAGCAGAAAAGAAGGTTTGGGACTACATATTTGCAGGGTCAATCGACACTGTGTAAGTTACAAAATTATTTAGTAGACAATTTTTTATGATATAAATGTATGTATGTATTGGTAGCATTGCTGATAAATTCTTTGTTTAACTATTACATACAGCGAGCAGAAGAGGTTGTCTGATGCTGATCCCACTTATAAAATTGAAGATCATTGTCCTCCTCGAACATTCAAGTGAGGTTTTCCTTCGATGATATGAATTTGGAAAGGAAAACGGTTTCTATAATGTGTATACAGTAGTAACATTAAACCATTAAAAATGTTTGTTTTTTAGTGACTACATATTTGGGAATGATTACCTTGGTGGCATAAAGGTGTCATCCTTCTGCACGATGAAGACTAATTCATGGGTAATGAATGAAGTTATCGATGCTTGGGCATCCGTATTGAATTATGAGGAGAAAAAAAGGGATCATACCTCACCGATAAGGCTTATATTCGGCACTCTTTTTGTAAGTCCAAAGTTTAAAAATCTATCTAAATTACAGTGAGTAGTGCAAAATTTCATTACCGTTAGATTCTGTTAGAATTTATTAATTTTGACTGTTGCTGTATTACCGTAACATACGTATATGATTTATTAGTGCTGAACTTAGTACTGTAATGTAACAGTCAAATATGTTACATTATTGTAACTTGTGTAAATGTTATAGGAGTACTGAACATAGTTCTGTAATGTAACATACATATAATTTACATCATTTTTAATTGCCAATGTGATATATTAGTACTGAACTTAGTAGTGAAATGTATCATACATATCAGTTACATTATTGTTAGTATTTCTCAAAGGTATGATCTACGTATGAACTTAGTACTGTAATGAAGCATATATGTTACAAATATTGTAACACGTCTATATGATATATAAGTACTGAAGTTAGGACTGGAATGTAACATACATAATAAATTACACTATTGTAACTAGTTCAACTTGGTTAATTGTATATGACTAATTTGTTTTTTTTTTTAATTAGACTGATTTGATTGTTGAGAGTACAAATGAGGACAAGGATCAGATGAATAGACCTTTTTTTGAACATTTGGAAAAAGCTTGTCATGGGAACAAAGGTTTGCAAAACCTATTTGATGTGGATATAGCAATGTTCCCGGTACTGGAAGCTGCCCATTACTATCTGGTATGTTTTGAGTTAAAGATTCCGAGGATAGTTATAATTGATAACTGGGATAGTAGCAACGTCAGCTTGAAAGAAGATGGTGTGTATGCCGGAAAAAGTACAGTTTGTAAATTGGTAAGTTTTTTTTTTTGTCTTTTTTTAAATTGGCTACGTATTATACTTCTTTGACTCACTTTGCTTAATTATTTACCCAGAAATATGTATTTTTGAACTACCTTAAGAAGGTGCAACATCCCAAATGGAAGGAGATTGAAAAGGTTTTGCCGGAGAAGCTTAATATTGGGTGGAGCACAAGTAACAACTACAATGATTATGGTGTTTTCATTATGAGGCATATGGAGATGTTCAATGGGAGTAAGGGAAAAGAGTTTAATTGTGGGTTTCCAAAAGGAAAACAAGCTAAACAACGGATGATCAATTCATTGAGAAGGAAATACGTTTGCAAGATTTTAACAAGTGATGCGAACAGCCACAAAGGTAAAGTTGAATGGGAGGCAGAAGACTTTTACAAGATGAATAACATATGAACATCAAAAAAGTTGGATTTCTGATGTTGATGTTACGATTCCCATAACTTTTAGTTTTGATAAATTATGTTTTGGTTTTGTTTTGTTGTCTTTTGAACATGTGAATTAAACTTGGTAACATCAACAAAGATGTTTTTTTATTTGTTTCTATCAACTTATCGTGACGTGGCTGCAGTGAACATGTGAATGACATATTTTAATTTACCTATGTGCATTGACAGAATTAATGCAAGTACCGGTAGTTTTTGTTACAGCAGGTTATAGTCCATAGAAACTGTTTCAAGGTTGTAACAAAAAATTGTGCTATTTAACTGCAGTAAATTAAAAGCAATCCACAGTATTATAAACTGTTACACCGCAGTAACTTTTAAAATGAAAAAAAAACGTTTAAATATGCTAATCGTTTAACGGAAAAAAATAATGCTGATGCATGTGTTTAATTTAACGGTATTAAATTAAAGGTAGAAACAGTTTATATAACTGTTTCAACGTAGTAACAATAAACTGTGGTATTTAACTGCAGTAAGTTAAAAGCAATCTACAGTTCTAGAAACTGGTACACCGTTGTAACCAAAAAGTAGAAATTGTTACACCGCTGTAACCAAAAAAAAACTTTTAAATATGCTAATAGTTTAGTTATATAAACTGTTTCAACGTAGTAACAATAAATTGTGGTATTTAAACTGCAGTAAATTAAAAGCAATATACAGCTGTAGAAACCGTTACACCGCTGTAAACAAGAAATATTTGAAATATGCTATAAGTAAGTGCAAGTAAAAGCATGTGGGGTATTTAACTGTAATGAAGTAAATGTATAGAAACTGTTTCATCGTTGTAATAAAAATCATACAAATATGCTGTAAGTAAGCGTATGTTACAAGTATAGAATTTTATGTATCTATGAAATTGTGAGTAATAAATGTTTCATATGGTGTTCATGTGAAGAAAAATCAAGAGTCAATAATGGGAATCGTAATGTAAATATAAAATTTAAAATGGTTAGACTCACAAATGCAGGTACTTTAAAAAGTAAACATAAAGCAATTTCTATAGCCATATTAAAAATGTTAACAAGTAGAATGTCATCGATGGGAATTGAGTTAACATTAAGTATCTCGAAAGGAAAAAAAAACTTTGTTGCAAATCATACTTTATCAAATCAACCACAAAAATCTTCATCGGAAGTATCTTCTGTTGAATCTCCGGGAGTCTCTTCAGAAACCTCATCGTTTGTCTTTGCCTTTTTCTTAAGTTGACATTCCTTAAGCTTTTTCAATTCCTCTAGGTCAGCCTTTCTCTTTGGGCAATTACGAGAGTCATGATTTCTGACCTTTTGTTTACAGTAATTACAATTCTTTAACGGCTTGTCAATTATCTCAATTGCTTTCTCACCGGGTCCCCTTAGCCGCTTTGCTGTACCAGATCCTTTGTTCCTTATTCCTGGGGGTGGTTCAAGATGAACTTCTTGTGGGTCGTTGATCGAGTTCAGCTCTTGTATTACAGCCCGTTTACTGTTGCTGGATGCATCAATAGGTAATTCATTGAATATTTTATCTTTGATCATTTGAACCTCCTTATCAAGTAACAGTAACCTTCCTTCATCAGACCGCAAACGATCAACGCATTGTTGAATGTTATCGAGCACACGATGTCTTAGTATACCATTTTTTGATTGGTCGATCCCATAACGATTTGCAATGCTGAACACGGAACTTGGTAACACGTTTCTTGTCCAACGGGGGGTGATGTACTGATCGGGAATCTCATAAACTTTATGGTGTCTGAAAACACAGAAAGCATGCCGACAAAGGTAACCGATACGTTTGAACCCCATGCATGAACATGTAATAGTTCATATCAGACTTGTCAAAAGAAACCTGGGAAAAAAGTTACATTAATGTAACATGTACGAACAAAATATTTAAAAAAAAAGCTTAATAATTAATTAAACGTACAGTGAATTCGTTGAGGATATCCAATCTAACATCCTGATGACAAACTTGAAAGCTGTGAATACCATCAACGGTGTTACGCTCTGCTATGTAGCAAGTTTTCTCTGACCTTTTGATCTCATTTTGAACGTCCTTAAAAACATCTCTTGTGTATATCCGAGCAGCATGACGTTCAATCAGGGACTCACATTTGAATTTAGGAACAGTTGCTTCGGTACGAACTTCAAGTGACCTTTGTTGATATCTTTGGCCGTCTAAAATCGAATCAAAGCAAAGGAGGAATTGAACAAGATTGTTTGTTGGAGATGAATTCACCTTAAAAAGATGATTTGAACTCTCGCATACTGAAGTTGTCTTCATTAGGCAACACATGGGTAAATGGCGAAAATATCCCGGGACCCATTTCCGTCGTTTTTGATACATTTTACCAAGCCAATCGTGATCCTGTAAATTGTACCTCTCCAGTAGCGACTTCCATCTTTCTTCAAACGTTTCAGGTTTGATATACACGTTCCAAACTAGTTTGTGGAACTCTGCGCGAAGTTTTGTATTCTTTAATACATCGCCACAAACCTGAAATAGATACTCAGATTAGATGTAATTTTTTAAACAAATTCAAATATACGTTGCTGTACTAAATTACAGTGTTGTAATATATTCATACTTATGTGGGTTAACTAACAAAAAAAAAAAGATAAAAAGCATGATTGTTACATGCATGTAAGACAGGAATAAATAAAGAAAACATTTGAAAATAAAGAACTGTTCATATAGTTTAAATGACCGACCTTCAATGGAAGTTTTTGAGTGATGTGCCATGTACATAGACGATGAACAGTATCATCGAACACAGCTTTAACTGCGGCTTTCATAGCGGGATCTTGATCGGTTAATATAATTGTTGGTTGCTTACGATGATGAGCCTCCAAAAACTTTTCAAGTAACCATGAGTAGCACTCAGTGGTTTCAGCTGACAGCAATCCAGCACCGAATGTAACACATTTTTTGTGATGGTCTACACCGGTAAAAGGAACAAAAACCATTTTGTACCTAAAAAAATGGTTGTGTGGTTAAGGAAAACATGAATACAAAAAAAAATATATTCTTTAAATAAAATTTGGACAAAAAAACTTACAGGTTTGTATCATATGTTGCATCAAATGCGATTACATCACCAAAAACCTTATAATTACGCTTTGAGACATCATCGGCCCAAAAAAGGCATCTAATCTTCTTGTCATGAGCCAAGTAATTAAAAGAAAAGTTCTCAAGGTTCTTAGACCGCTCTAACATTTTGTCGACAAACATTTGAGCATCCCTTTTCCCAATATACCCATTATTATCTCTTGACCAATTTTTGAAATCATTTTTGGTACCGCGTACATTGTGGTGGCCGCCTTTCAATGCAACTTGAAGAGTATGAGCTTTTGTTGGACCAATTCTTGCCAAACGACATTTATTAATAAACTCTTGTTCACAAAAGGTGAGCTTTCGACGTTTCCTCAAGAAATCCAAGTTGTCTTGAGTAAGCAGACCGTGATTATGTGCCTCGTTAAACCTAAATACCTCCCACTGAGTTGTATTCTTTACAACTCTTATTTTCATGATTGCTTTGCAATCAGTCCTTTTAAAGCTAGTAAGGCGAGTTGGAGATATCTCTGTCGAATCAACTTCATCTTTCTCTTTTGAAGTGGGTTTAGCCCCTCTTGAACACGAAAGGTATCTCATTGTTACTTTTCCCGTTTTCTTTTGTTTTTTACTCTGAGCCAGTTTTGTTGAAAAACCAGCTTGCTCTGCATAGGCTTCGTAAAAAGCATAGGCATTCTCCCAAGAATCAAATTTGCTATGCAGCTTAGGTTTAGATTCAGATGGCACACTAGGGATCCAGTACCGAGTCCCATTAGGTGAATCATAGAAAGTACTACAAATAGATTCTAAATATAAGAAAAAATAAACGTTAGACAATATGAAATGTGTGTAGGAAAAAATTAAAACAGTATTAATTTGTTAATACAGTAAAATCTGTTACATCAGGGTAAATATGGCACGGTTACACTGGTGTAACTATGATCTTAAATTATATTAATAAATCAAACGTCTAATCGGATAGTATATAACGCATTGTAATATATACACGGCTACAGTAATGTAAGAATGAGTTTCACTAGTATTATAAAACCACCTGATTGAAAAAATACTTATATATTTTATCGTGATGTAAATAACTATTACGTTGCTGTAACATATAACTGTATGATATTCAAACCTTCTTGATTAAGGTT
>JBCNJP010004779.1:0-76123 GCA_039602395.1 Deinandra increscens subsp. villosa | reverse complement strand
ACAGTTTCGCTGTATAGTGTCGCCTGAAGGAGATGTACATAATTTCGCTATACAGTTTCGCCCAGAGAACATGCAGTGTCGCTGGTCGCGAAAAAACTCACAAATCAGCCTAAAAATCAACCTAACAGCTTCCATACTTCATGTAATTCAATATCTAGCATGCATAATCATTTACCAACATCAAACAACAAGTTTTAACACCTTAAACATGGATTTTTATCATCAAATCACCAAAAATGCATTTTAAACCTAAAATGACCTAATCTAGCATAAATCTTCATTATGGATGGATTTCAAACGTAAAGTTACTGACTTTATGATAGATCTAGCATCCCTAAGCATCATATCAGAAGATCAAGTGATTCTATGAAGATCTAAGCATGCTTTATGAAGAAAACACATAGAAAACACATAGAAATGGTTCATGGGACTCACGGTTGATTCTAGGATCGATGGATGATCTTCACAACTCAGAGATGGTGGCTGATTCTTGGTGGTTCTTGGCTGGAATCAGCTGGTCCAGAAGTTTCAGGAGAGTGTGTGTGTTTTTGGAGAAAAGGTGCAAGAAATGGGGCTTCTAGGGTTTTATGTCCTTATATAACAGGGGCTAGTTTCGCTGGCAGTTTCGCTGGCCAAGCGAAACTGGCTCTGTAAGTCCATGGTTTGGCTACCGGGCGACACTATAGTTTCGCCCGTAGTTTCGCTGGAAACCAAAAGTGACCAGTTTACATTTTTAAGCAAGATAAGCACGGTTCATGAATTGTCATGCTATTCATAATACTAAATCATGTATTTAAATCACATTGCACATAATAACTATAAATAAATGAACACATAACACATATGGGCGGGTTCGGTGATCAACCAAAGGTCGTGGACGTATTCGGCCTAGTTAAGCATTAGTTACTAAGTTAACACTTATAACGTAACTAACGGAGATTGTCTAACGGAAGTTAACCTTGGAATTCTCGGATGTCACATCATCCCCTTGTAAATGGAATTTTCGTCCCGAAAATTATTCTTGCGTGGTAGCGTTTGCAGCCTCGGCTGTCGTCGCTGGGGAAAGAAAGCAAAAGTTTTAGGGTCGCCACATCCTCCTCCTGTTAAAGGAATTTTGGTCCCCAAAATTAAATCATACCTTGAGTATTCGCGGACGTTTGCTCGAACAAGTGAGGATACTTTTTCTTCATTTGATCCTCTCGTTCCCAAGTATATTCAGGTCCACGTTTTGAGTTCCATCGAACCTTGACGATCGGAATCTTGCTACGTTTGAGGGCTTTCTCCTCGCGTCCCATGATTTCTACCGGTTGCTCGATAAATCTCAAATGTTCATCAATTTCCAATTCCTCCAAAGGAATTATTTCAGTGTCTTCAGCCAGACATTTCTTTAGATTAGAGACGTGAAACACGTTGTGAACTCCATCGAGTTCGGCAGGGAGTCGTAAACGGTAGGCCACCGGGCCTACTTCCCCAATGATTTCAAATGGACCAATATAGCGAGGATTCAACTTTCCACGCTTTCCGAAGCGTATCACTCCTTTCCAGGGAGATACCTTCAATAGTACCTTGTCGCCTACTTCGAACTTCAAAGGTTTACGGCGTTTGTCGGCATAGCTCTTTTGTCTGTCACGTGCTGCAGCTATCCGCTTTCTGATTTGAATGATCCGTTCAGTTGTATCATGAATGATTTCCGGTCCGGTGAGTCCCTTCTCACCCGTTTCAGCCCAACACACGGGCGATCTGCATTTTCTGCCATAAAGAGCTTCAAAAGGTGCTGCACCGATGCTCGTATGATAACTGTTGTTGTAGGAGAACTCCACCAACGGAAGATGAGCCTCCCAGTCTTTACCGAAGTCGAGAACGCAAGCTCGGAGCATGTCTTCCAAAGTCTGAATAGTTCGTTCCGTCTGACCATCGGTCTGCGGGTGATAAGCTGTACTCATATCCAGTCTGGTTCCCAGTGCTTCTTGCATAGATTGCCACAATCGGGAAGTAAATCGAGGATCTCGGTCGGAGATAATGGTCTTAGGCACTCCATGACGTGCCACAATTCGGTCAATATACAGCTTCGTTAACTTATCCATGTTATCATTTTCCCTCATTGGAATAAAGTGTGCAGATTTGGTTAGTCGATCAATGATAACCCAAATCGCATCCGGTCGATTCGATCGATGTGGTAATCCTGTTACGAAATCCATAGAGATATCCTCCCATTTCCATTCTGGGATCTTTGGTTGCTGTAATAATCCAGAAGGCTTTTGGTACTCGATCTTAACTCTTGAGCATGTTAAACACTTAGCCACATATCGCGCAATGTCGGCTTTCATATTCGGCCACCAATACAAGTTCTTCAAATCTTGGTACATTTTGTCCGATCCAGGGTGCACCGAATACCTTGACTTGTGAGCCTCGTCCATCACAAGCTCACGGAGATTTCCGAGTAGGGGAATCCAAATTCTGTCATTGTAGTATCTGAGTCCGTCGGACTTAATTTCGGAGTTACCATCTACACCACGCAGTGCTTCAGCTGCGAAGTTTTCTTCTTTCAAAGCTTCTCGTTGGGCATCGCGGATCCGGTCCGGCAATCCCGTGTGAATGGTAAGTTGCAGCGCTCGTACTCGTCGAGGCTTTTCATACTCTTTTCGGCTTAATGCATCTGCCACAACATTGGCTTTTCCTGGATGATACTTAATCGCTAAGTCATAATCATTCAATAGCTCGACCCACCGTCGTTGTCGCATATTGAGGTCCTTCTGTTCAAAGATGTGCTGTAAGCTCTTGTGGTCGGTGAATATCGTGCACTTTGTTCCGTAGAGGTAATGTCTCCAAATCTTAAGTGCAAATACAACGGCTCCCAATTCCAAATCATGCGTTGTATAATTCTTCTCAGTATCCTTCAGTTGCCTGGACCCGTAGGCAATCACTTTGTCTCGTTGCATCAACACGCAACCGAGTCCTTGAATGGATGCATCGCAATAGACCACAAAGTCGTCAACCCCTTCGGGTAACGAGAGAATCGGAGCTGAACATAACATGTCCTTAAGAGTTTGAAACGCGTGTTCCTCTTTTTCACCCCATCTATATTGCACTCCTTTATGCGTTAAGGCTGTTAAGGGTTGAGCCAATTGTGAGAAACCCTTGATGAATCTTCGGTAGTATCCGGCAAGTCCCAAAAATTGTCGGATTTCGGTCGGCGCTCTTGGAGTAGACCAATTCTTGATAGCTTCCACTTTAGCTGGGTCGACATGAATTCCATTCTGATCAACAATGTGTCCAAGAAACTGGACTTCGCGAATCCAAAAATCGCACTTTGAAAACTTAGCGTAAAGCTGTTCCTTGCGGAGTAATTCCAAGATAAGTCGTAGGTGTCTCTCGTGTTCTTCCTTTGTCTTGGAGTAGATCAAAATATCATCAATGAAAACTATCACAAACTTATCGAGGTACGGCTTGCACACTCGATTCATTAAATCCATAAATACGGCAGGCGCATTAGTTAGCCCAAACGGCATAACTAGGAACTCGTAATGACCATACCGAGTTCTAAAAGCAGTCTTGGGAACATCCTCATCGCGAACACGAAGTTGGTGATATCCAGACCGTAGATCAATCTTTGAGAAGTAGCTCGAACCTTGCAGTTGGTCGAAGAGATCGTCGATTCGAGGAAGTGGATACCGATTCTTGATCGTAACCTTGTTAAGCTCTCGGTAGTCAATACACATTCGGAACGTTCCATCTTTCTTCTTAACAAATAGTACCGGTGCTCCCCATGGAGACGAACTTGGGCGTATGAAACCTTTTTCAAGTAACTCTTGAAGTTGTGCGGAGAGTTCGTTGAGTTCACTTACAGCCAAACGGTACGGTGCGCGTGCAATCGGAGCGGCTCCAGGAGCTAAATCGATTCCAAACTCGACTTGTCGAAATGGAGGTAAACCAGGTAGATCATCAGGAAATACATCTTGGAAGTCACGGACTATCGGGTAGTCGTCGATTCTGCGCTCGGGAAGTGTCGTGTCTGTGACGTTTGCAAGGATTGCGAAGTGACCTTTACGAAGGCATTTTTGAGCTTTAAGAAACGAGATAATACCGGTGACTGTTCCACCTTTTTCACCTTGAACTGTTAACACTTCACCGTCCTTCGAGTGGAATACGAACCACTTTTTCTTGGCATAGAATTTCAGCTCGGTTTTCAGATAACCAATCCATTCCTACTATGACATCAAAACTACCAATCGGGAAAGGCATAAGATCGATTCCTAACGTATGGCCAGCTAGTTCTAACTTACAGTCCTTAACTATCTGAGTCGTATCATGAAGTTTACCATTTGCTAGCTCTACCACATACTTAGCATCTAAGGCAATTGGTTTAGCATTAATCAACTTAGCAAATTTAGTGGAAATAAAACTTCTTTCAGCACCAGAATCAAACAATACAGTAGCGAAGAAACCATTTAGTATGAATTTACCGTTAATCACGTTGGCGTCGTTGCGAGCTTCCCCTTGACCCATGACGAAGGCACGACCTCTACCATTCCCACCATTTCCGTTTTCCAGCCATTACCATTCCCACCGTTACCATTTCCGTTGCCCTGGTTTCCACCGTTGCCATTGTTACCATTCCCTTGTCTGCGCAATTGCGGGCAATCTCTTTTTATGTGGCCTTGAGCACCACATTCAAAACAGCCACGGGCTCCACCATTGTTGTTGTTCTGATTGTTTCCTTGCCCGTTGCGGTTGTTTCCGTTTCCCCTGTTGTTATTTCCTCCTTGGTTCTGACCGTTGTTGTTTAACTTTTGCAAGTTGGTCCAGCAGTTGTTGGCTTCATGCCCCAGTTTACCACACCTTCCACATTCCAGGCCTTTGCTACACATACCATTGTGGTGTTTCCCGCACTTGTTACAATACGGGGCTTTACCCTTGTAGTTTCCATTCCCACCTTGACGATTGTTACTCCCACTGTTGCTGCCATTGTTGAAATTGGACCTTGTGTTGTCAGATCGCTTGTTCTGATATTGGGAGTTAGAGGACCTCCCAGATTGATTCCCGACAGTTTGATTGTTCACAGAAGTCGCTGGAGCTTCTTCTTCAGCCTTACGCTTGCCACTTAAGGCAGTCTTCACGGTGATCTTGGCGGGTAGAGTACCCCTCTCGATTTCTTGATCAGTCAACTTATGAGCCAAACGAATGGCTTGCTGCACGGTTGTTGGGTTGCTAGCTGTCACCAAGCTCTTGATTTGGGGTACGAGACCCTCCAGATAACGCTCAATGCGTTTAAATTCAGCATCAACCATTGACGGACATAGCACCGCGTACTCGTGGTAACGCGCAGTGTATTCCTCAATTTCAGATCCAGACATCTTGGAGTTCAGAAATTCTCCTTCCAACTTCTTGACTTGATCTCGAGGGCAGTACTCCTCCATGATCAGCTCCTTAAACGCTTCCCAATCCATGTTGTTAGCCGCATTTACCCCAATCATCTGAATTTCAGCGTTCCACCAGGAGAGAGCAGCTCCCTCGAAAGTACCAGTCGCAAATTTCACCTTGCTCTCAGCAGGGCAGTTACACATAGAGAAGACCTTCTCAGACTTCTCGATCCACCTGAGGAGTCCTACCGCTCCTTCCTCGCCGGAAAACGTCATTGGCTTACAATCCATGAAGGACTTAAACGTGCAGTGATGGACGTTTCCTGATGCAATTAATAGTTCGGGTTTTCAGTTTAAACAGGTCAAAATATAATTCGCTTTGTGCCTTAACCGGCATAATAATTACCCTGTGCGGCGTATGCAGCTTGGACGGCTGCCACCGCGGCTTGCACGTGCTCGTTTATCATCGCTTGCAGTTGTGCAGGTGTCATGTTAATGTTGCTCCTTCCGTGTCCTCTTCCAGACATTTTGCTGAACAGTTAAAGTAGCCAGTGTTCAGTCACAGTTATATTCTATACATATCCCATAATATGTATTTTAACCATTTCCCGTTATTCCACTATTAGTCCAGAAAAATTTTTGTGCAAAATTGAGGCGTCGTCGGAGAACGTCGTAAGTCGTAAGTGGCTATCGTCGAAAGTCGCCTTCCCCATAAAAGTCACCGTCGGCGTAGTCATTGTAGTAGAAATCAGGACGTAGCGTGTAGCATCGTTTCGTTGTCGCTTTCCCCCGGAATAGTGTGCGTATTAGCGTTCGCGTTTCGTATTCGTGTGTGAAAATTTTCCCTAAGGTTTTCCGTTAGACTACCTAGACACGGTCTATATATATACTTTATATAGTATATATATACATATGGAGTATTTACTTACACAGCAGAGCGAGTATCCCAGGTTGGCACGTAAAAATTTTGTTTTGGGAATTTGTTGGTTCGTTTGTAACTAAGGTTTCAAGTTGCAGTTTCCAAATCGTTTTTCAAAATGATTCCAGTTCTCTGCAACTTATGGCTCTGATACCAATCTGTCACACCCCCAAATAACCACTAACGGAGTTTATACCGTTAAGGGGTGCGAACAAACCAGGACCACAACCATTAGTTACAAATACTAAACGAATCAGAGTTAAGTCCAATGTTCATAAATACAACAGTTTAAAATACGCAGCGGAATAAAAACATAAGTCTCTCAGCACTAACCACGTGCTTTAATTACAAAACATAAATTGTCGTTAAATTCCCGAATTTAGTTTAAAATAAAAGTAAGTATCTTCTTGTGCCATGCCAACCTCCAGTGGATACTCTTCAACGATCTGCAAAAGTGAAAACCACACAAGTGTCAACCTAACGGTTGGTGAGTTCACGGTGGGCATGACATGCATTGGCCCGGTCTCATAATCGTATTCATCAACATATAAATAAGTAATAGATTTGCAAAACATTGCCAAGTGTTGAATTACCGAATATGCACTAGTTAAGTAAAAGTTAAAGCGGTCAACCGATATCGCGGGTAGCTAATCCGGTTTCCATGCACTAAGGAAGTCGTACTAGGGCTGAAAGCTGACGTAACAGAGTTCGGCATTTGCCGATGGTTGGTGCCTCCAGTTGTGTCCCATTTGGGAGGCCCACAACTAAAACAGGCTGATATTGAACTCCGTTCGGCCTCCAACCGGTTGGTTACACATTTGTGTACCGCGGAGCAGGGTTTGTCAAACCCTCAGTAGATCTACCCAACATCCCCTCGCTTCTCAGATCAATAGTACTAAATTGAGGACTTTTAAATTTTTAAGGCATCCTTAGAAATCATGTGATATCATTTGGTTTAGACTTTAACCTACACTAGTCATATTAAAATGTTTATTCTGGATTTCATTTGAAATCCTAAAAAGAGTTTAAGTGTCAAAATGGTCGTTTCCGGATTTCAATTGAAACCCCAAGGATGGACAGTTGCAAGTGCTCCCCATAAAACACTCCAACTTCCATAACAGGTACCCCATTTGGTAATACCTCAAAATGTCAGCGTTGTTTTTCGTTAAGTTCATTCGTTGTGTCCCAAACGGGCTCACAATTAAAGGGTTAGTGAAACTCACCTTAGGTTGCTCAGCTACACTTGCTAATTAATCCAATTATTGCTTAACGAAGACCTATGAACACGTTTAGGTCTTAAGTATTAGTTTTGTGTCTAATCATTAACTTATCGTCACTATGGCCCATAACATAGCACGTTGGAACTACGACACGACATAACGACACACGACACCGATGGTTGATCATAAACAAGGGTTCACATATTACAGAAATCATAGCATGTTTCATCATAGCATAATCATGTAAGTCATAGCATAACATTCAAATAAGTTGCACAAGTTTGGGTTTAGGTCTGATCACAGTTTCGCTAGCAGTTTCGCTAGAGTTTCGCTGTGCAGTGTCGCTGCACAGTTTCGCTGTGTGCATGGGCAGCACTTTCGCTAGGCAATACCCGATGACACAGTTTCGCTAGCTAGTTTCGCCCGAAACTGTTGGCACAGTTTCGCTAGACTAGTTTCGCCCGAAACTGGTTGAACTTTCGTTCAGGGACAAGGTCTATGGTTGTTTCGCTCGATAGTTTCGTTCACTGGCGACACTACAGTTTCGCTGTATAGTGTCGCCTGAAGGAGATGTACATAATTTCGCTATACAGTTTCGCCCAGAGAACATGCAGTGTCGCTGGTCGCGAAAAAACTCACAAATCAGCCTAAAAATCAACCTAACAGCTTCCATACTTCATGTAATTCAATATCTAGTATGCATAATCATTTACCAACATCAAACAACAAGTTTTAACACCTTAAACATGGATTTTTATCATCAAATCACCAAAAATGCATTTTAAACCTAAAATGACCTAATCTAGCATAAATCTTCATTATGGTTTGATTTCACACGTAAAGTTACTGACTTTATGATAGATCTAGCATCCCTAAGCATCATATCAGAAGATCAAGTGATTCTATGAAGATCTAAGCATGCTTTATGAAGAAAACACATAGAAAACACATAGAAATGGTTCATGGGACTCACGGTTGATTCTAGGATCGATGGATGATCTTCACAACTCAGAGATGGTGGCTGATTCTTGGTGGTTCTTGGCTGGAATCAGCTGGTCCAGAAGTTTCAGGAGAGTGTGTGTGTTTTTGGAGAAAAGGTGCAAGAAATGGGGCTTCTAGGGTTTTATGTCCTTATATAACAGGGGCTAGTTTCGCTGGCAGTTTCGCTGGCCAAGCGAAACTGGCTCTGTAAGTCCATGGTTTGGCTACCGGGCGACACTATAGTTTCGCCCGTAGTTTCGCTGGAAACCAAAAGTGACCAGTTTACATTTTTAAGCAAGATAAGCACGGTTCATGAATTGTCATGCTATTCATAATACTAAATCATGTATTTAAATCACATTGCACATAATAACTATAAATAAATGAACACATAACACATATGGGCGGGTTCGGTGATCAACCAAAGGTCGTGGACGTATTCGGCCTAGTTAAGCATTAGTTACTAAGTTAACACTTATAACGTAACTAACGGAGATTGTCTAACGGAAGTTAACCTTGGAATTCTCGGATGTCACAATGGGCCAAAATATTACGGGTTGGGCTGACCTGCCAAAACTGATATTTTTCATTTAAGTTTTATAAATTCACAATATTTGAAATATGATTATGTATTTAGGGGGACTTGACACTGCTCATGTTGCAGCTAGGTATGATTAATTACTGGTTTGGACTATGTATTTCGAGGGATTTGACTCAGCTCATGTTGCAACTAGGTATGAAAATGAATTTATGATGATTTGGTTATAGTTTTGCTATCGTATCTATCAGAAGTTGAATATTTGATTGTGATCTTCAGAGCCTATGATCAAGCTGCGATTAAATTCAATGGTGTTGATGTTAATATCAATTTTAGTATAAGTGACTATGAGGATGATATGATGCAGGTTTGAACTTTCAATAGATAGTTGATCAAAAAGGGTTTTCTATTTTGAGTTGTAGTTAAAAACGTTCTTTTATCTGAATTTTGAGCGCAAACGCATGGGGGTGAGATCATGTTGTCATAGGGTAAAGTAAGGTTGGGAAGAGGTCAGAATTGAGCGATGGAAGGATGCCTATCTTTTAATAGTTTTTTCTCCATATATTTTTTTTGAGGTGTGACCTGATTTGTTTTCTCATAATTTGTTTTCTATTGCTGCATATTCTTAAAATTGCACAAGTTGCATATATATTTCAATCTGATGAAACGTTTTGACATCTAACGGGAAATGCTTACAACCAGGAGAATCATAACAAACGTACAATGCAATATATCAGTAGATGGATGATAAACTAACAAGTAAACAAGTACCATGTTGGTTAGTTAATTAAATGCCTAATTAAATAAATTCCTAATCAGAGGAGGAATATAAATTGTCATTGTTGCCGAACGCGCATGTACCGTATTATAAATTGTTTCCGCGCCGCATCGCACTAGCATAAACGGATATCACGTTGTAAATTGCTCGCACCGTCATAATGTGTAAGACGTTGTTGTCACCAATGAATATGCATATACCGTATTATAAGTTGACATCAGAGCGCATCGCGTTTAAAAAACGAATAACACGATGTAAATTTTCGTGCCGCCATAAACAAGCGAACAAATGACGAATAACGCCCTATGAACTGTCGCCGCCGCAACGCGCGGACACCCTCTTAGTATATATATATATATATATATATATATATATATTACTATATATATAATACATATTGCCCTAAAGGGCATTTTCGTCATGAAAAATGCTTAATCCTTAAGACGCGTACAAAAACTTTAGCATAATGTACAATCTTTAAAGCCTATAATTTTAAACCACCTCCACCATATACAGGCATTTTTGTTCTGGGTACTTTGGTCATTCACTTTTTTATTTCTCGAGAACCTTTTTTTGCAGCCTTTACACTCAAACACCGCAACTCCATCTCGATTACCCACCCTCTTCAACCGTCGCTCCCCTCGATTGGCCATCTCCACCTCGCATCTCCACCTCGATATCATTGATGAGCAACTCTATCACAGACGGAAGTTTGAAATTCAAATACTGCTATTAATCCTCTCTCAGCCTTGATATCATTGATGAGAAACCCTGGTGCCATCATCTCGCGTCGTTTGAAAACAATCACAAACAGGTTAATCTGTCTTCATCGATCATCATCTTACATGTATTTTGAATCGATTTATCTCCTTAAAACCCTAAAACGGCGCTCCAGTTTTTAGAAATCTCTCTTCTTCATCGACGATCCACTTCTTCATCGGCGATTATCAATCCACAAGCAGGTAGTAATCTTTCAATAAGGAATCTTAGTATTTGTTCTGATCTGATTCTAATCTCTCTAATCTAATCGATTGTTGGTTTTAGCAGTTCCAGGTCTTCAAGGTTTCGTCTGATTGAGGTTTGATTCAAACGAAAATGAACTTGTGGTTTGTTCTTCTAGGTCTTTTTTTGTTGTTTATGATGCTTGATTCTTGATTTCACTCATGCCACTGGTTTAAATTGGATTTTAGATTGTGTTGAGTTTTAGATTTTGCTCAGTCAAGAACAACAGAACATCAGATTTTACTCAGTCATTAACATAGCTTTATTTTATATAGATGATATTAAACAAGTAAGTCTGTTCCTAAACTTCACAATTGAGTTAATTGATTATCATTGACTTGTTTTTTAAAGTTAGAGGGCTTGACTTCATGTTAATGACTAAAGTTTCATGGCCTAAAATAATTGGTTCAAGAACAGTGGTGGGTTGTGGGTTTTAGGGAAGGTGATTGAGGTGGGCTAACAATTTTTAGGATTTTGTTGATAAAATTGCAGCTATCGAGTCTTACAAGAGTAAGGTACAAAAGTCAAATCCTACTGGCTTTAAGATAAAATGTAAATCCACTAAAGATAGAATTTACAATTTAGCTTATGTTGGTACTTCAAGATTTAATCACTTGATTACAAATATATTTTTTCTGTGTAGATGAACATACAGATTACTGATATTAATGTTATGTTGCTTGTAAGTATTATAAAGAGTGCACAATTATAATCACCAAAGCATGATTTATTTAAATCTTTTAGCCTTCTAACAATAGTCTTATCATTTTCTTGACAGCAAAGTCTTCAAGTTGATGACTACTTGAGTCATCTATATAAATCAAGCTTAAATACCTGCGTGTTTGTTGTCGACTGTAGGTCCATTGATTTAATATAAATCAACTTCAGTTTAATAGCTTAATAACCTCAATTCTTTTCTGTTGGTTTTGTGGACTCATATTTTTTGTTGGAAAATTTGCCAGCTAATTGTTTAATTTGATTTAAATCAATGATTTGTCCCTCACGTTGTTTCTCTTGCATATTTTTGACCTTTGTTGTAGACATTCAACAGTTTGTTTCTGTTGCAGGGGATATTTAATCAATGCCATAAAATCTTCATATTATACGATGATTTTGGCTTTATAAGTCTGGGAATCATTTCATCTTGCAGGAGATATTGAATCAATGTCATTTATTGAGGCTATTGGCCTATTCTCATATTGTGTTGGCAAGCTTCGGTTAGTGTCAATGGTTTGTTTTAACAATCCTTCTGCCTGTTCTAAACGTTGTTGGAGAACAAGTGAGTGTACATTAGATGTGCCAAGCTTTTTTCACGGAATCTTTATTTATATAAAAATAGTTTTGTTTTGTTTCTTTGTTCAGAGAACAAAACCAACCCAACTCGATGTTCGGGGTTTAAGAAGCCTGGGATTTATGTTGCCCTTTACCTATATAACCTGAGATTTATTTTTAATCATTACCTATATATGCTTTGATGATTTATGGTTTAGAACATTTTAATTCTTTCTTGATAATGAATTTCTTTCATAATGGTTAATTTCTTTTACTGTTTTTCATATTTTGTGTATGACCAGCCATTTACAGGTGGCAACAAATGTATTATGCTCTCGAATTCCGTACACCGTTATTGTTGTAACATTCTCTTCTACTGTTTATTTTCTTTTGATATGTCTAGCGGTTTTATTAAATCCTGACGTACATTTTGAGATTTGACCTTCCACTCAAATGGGTGGTGATGATGTTAAAGATACTAATACAGAAAGCCGAAAAGACAAGGATAATAGTAATAGCAGGTACAGATCGAAGACACCTGCATATATAGATAGGTTTGAAATATTTCATTTTTGTTATAAATGGTTTGAGATCATTTTTGAATATTCTGCAATTCAAATTTAGAAGTAAAGTTTGTTTTAGGAGAATTTATTTTTTAAAATATGCAGTTGATTATTTTACCCATTCATGTTCAACTAATGAGCTCTTAAACCCTACAAGTTTTATACTCATATGCATAGTTCAACCATTTTTTTTCTTACAGGTTGTACACTATGCAAGTTCTAAACTGATTGATTTCATTGTGGTAAATCCAATTTTTTGTAAGCATTTTTCTTGGGGAGTAGTGCCCCCAAGAGAACAGCCTCGCCAAACGAACAACGTGATGGCTTTTTATTTGGATTGATGAAATTGTAGTATGATAATGGAAAGCGCCAAGGTAGTCGTGCTTGACATTCGTTTCTGCACACTCCAGGTAAGCAAGATATCTTTATATTTTGCCTTTGCTTTAATTGTGCAGGCGGTTGTGGAGGTGTTATGTTCAACTAATTGTGCAGGTGGTAGTGGAGGTGTTATGTTAAACAACTTCACATTCAAATAATCGCAGGTCATAGCAGAAGTGTTGGTTCTCCAATCTCAAATCGACCCATGATTCAATATAACTGTAGTTGTAATAAAGCACCATTAGCTCATGGTATTCAACAACCTCCCATTCAAATGGGTCTAAAAATGATGTTTATGAACTAATATATTTTGTGTATTGTTGCATAAATAAATAATTATCATAGTTATTGATGAATTGTAGGAGGTGGCAATGATGTTTGGGTCTTCATGTGGATCAATACGTGACATGGATTGGAGCAAACGCACTGGAATTTCAGGAACTCCGGGTCAGATTTATTAAAGGTGCTAATTTTATGGGTTAGACTTTTCAAATGGGTCATATTTTTAAAATCTTTAAACATACTAGACTTATTAAATGGGACTAACTTGTGTTTAAATTCACACAGTTGCTGCTGTTTTTGTTTGTCTAAAGGCATGGGAGGTGCTGAAAGGAATATCACATAGCATCGATCTTAGACCAAAGTTGAGCTGCCATTGTTCTCAGGGTTTGCTCTTCTCACCTTGATTATGGAACAAGTCTCCAAAAACATTCCTATTATAAGTATGATTTCCAATAATGTTTTGAACCTGTAAAGGAAGTCTAAATATTATTTTCGGTTCTAACATCTCATTTTGGTTATGCAGTGATGTCTACACATGATTCGGTTAGTATGTTTATAAGGGTATGCTAGGAGGTGCTTCTGACTTTGTAGTCAAATCTGTTAGGAAGAATGAATTGAAGAATTTGTGGTAAAATGCTTGGAGGAGACAGTCTGTAAGAAAAGGAAGTAGAATCCAAGACTTTTAAAGAAAATAAAAGGAGTTGTTTGAAGATTCCAAGACTTTCAAAGAAAAGAAAAGGAAGTAGAGGAGTTGTTTGAAGATTCCAAGACTTTCAAAGAAAAGAAAAGGAAGTAGATGAGTTGTTTGAAGTGTAGGTATGAAGGTGGTGCTATGGTTGTTTTGGATGTTGCGGTGGAGTTTTCAACTAGATACAAGAGGTAATATTTACTTTACTATATTTTAACCTAAACAATCTTTGACAATAGGAAAATATGAGCTTAGATGGAATAACCCTTCATGGCTATTACAGACCCAACCAAATGTACATGGACTGGTATGATATTTAATTATAGGATTGTAGCAAACATTTTTAAATGCCAAATTGGTTTAAATATAACATTTAATTGTAGTTGAACTTGGTCGAACCGCCTCATGACGCTTACTATGTTAATCACCATATAGGGCATGGGCTGATAAGTTTAGCTAATCAACATGTCTGGACCTATTTGACCCATTTTAATTTTGCTAATTTCTAAAGTTTTTCCGCTTGACCCGTTAACCAAATCGACCCATGCATTGATCAAGGTTGAGACCTTTATCGAATACTTGAATTCTGACTTACATAACTCAAAATAAGTAACCTGATGCTTTGTGACAACATTCATCAATATTAGAAATCATTACAAAGTATAATTGATAGAGATAATTATATGCTCCATTAACTTGGTTGATTTTTTCTACAATTCTTGGATGCCTTTTATGTTTCCTATTTTTTTATATGGCCTGAGAAGACTTGAGGAAGCATCAGCTCTACAACAGTTGTGCAAGCAGAAAGATGAATGGATAAAGGAGATTGGATGTGCTAGATCTGAACCTCATTACATGAAATATGTGGAGAAATCTGACATAGAATTGGAACTGTTATTTAAAAGGTGTAAAGTTTTGGAAGTGTCGTTTCATTAAATTAAAAGCAAGAGTATTAGATTTGGTAATTTTTTTCGTGCTAAATAAGTAATTGAAAATTGTAAATGTAAAATGATGATCAAATGATGATCATTAATTTAAGAAGAAACTTTAAGTGTAGTTCTAGAGGACAGAGTGGGTAGCCTGCTAGACGTGTTCCTATTTTTGCCACTCAAGTTTCTATGAGAAAAATGATATTTCCTCTATTTTTTGTTCTTTTACGTACATGATCTTTTAGTTTGACGTTATTCCTATAGAATTTTTGTCCCACTCTTTAAAAAAAAGTGTGTGGAAAAAGACAATTAAGGTAAGAGAGGGTTGTTTTTTTTATCAACCTTAGGTAAGATTAGTGGTAAAAGAGAATGAGCTTGTATTTGAGCATTAAGCATAAAGCTCCAATGTTTCATTGACATAAAACATGAACATGTAATCATACTTCAATCTCTTGAACTCGGGCATCGTCGTTTGTCCCAATAATCAAGGTACACTTTGATTCCTTGAACTCAAATAATCAGACAGTATAAGCGTTTTTCTTTCTTCCCGATTTACTAAAATATAAACAAGTATCTAAACAAGTATCGCTTTGGTTGATTGTTTCTGTCGTCGCATCGCGCGGGTAGATATTGTGTACCATGCCGTATGTTGTCGTCGCCGCTGCATCGCACAGATAGAAAATCCATGACCTCATCAAAACTATTATGTTCATGAATTCATTTTAAAACACTGTTTATGACTGATTCTATTTTAAATTACTATGTTTTTTACCAATGCATTTTTTTCGTTCGATTTTTCGTTGTTATTTGTGAGGCATTCTCACCCGCGGGAATTTCTCATGTATCTTATTATGAATTCTCAACCTTTCGTATTGTGCTAACGGAAACGAAACCGCGATGTAAAATGTTTTCCTCCTTAACGCGCAAACAAACGACCAATATTGTGTTATACACTGCCGTCGCCGCATCGCGCGGGCACCTTCCTAGTATATAATACATATTGCCCTAAAGGGCATTTTTGTCATGAAATTTCCTTAATCCTTAAGACGCGTACAAGAATTTCTGCAGTGTGTACAAGTGTTTTAAGCATCTAAGGTAATTAAAGAATCTGTTGTCAAAAGAATATGTTTAAAAGATAGGGTTATTTGAGTATTTAACCATCTTTGGGTGGGGTTATGCGTATAAGGTAGGGTTATGCGTACAAAGGTTATCCTCCTCGATTGGGCTCCTCCTCTCCGATTGGCCTCCTCCTCCTCCTCGATGGTTACTCCTCCTTGAACTCCTCCTCAGCCGACTTCGTGATACCCGCTCTCCACCCTCTCTCCCTTCGATTGGCCATGACAGTTCAAACGGCCATGATTCATCATCTTCGCGAACAGTTCAAACGGCCATTGAAGGCACCCAATCGATTCTGCTACTCTTTAAATTGAAAACATCCTCTCCGTTTCCATTCACCGAAACGATTCTAGGTTATTTCTGCTCCTCCTTCTTTGTTCTAATTTGAATTTATATTTGAATGTTCTAATTTTTGTTCTGCAATTCTAATTCTTGCGGTTCTTATTTTTGAACTACTGTTTGAGGTAAACAATTACTTTGCAAGTGCTTTTTGTTCTTATTTTGGAACTACTATATTTGATACTTTGCAATTACCTGCTGTTAAAAGCATGATTTCGGTTCATGGAAATGGTTGTAACCTGCTGTAAGTTGAACACTGCACATATCAAGCTCACTTTATAATCAGTCATCTTAAAAAAACATTGGGTTCAACCTGTCATTTATAAAAAACATTGGGTTCAACCTACCACAACATTAAGCCAAGTCTATCACTTTACTGTTGTTAATCTACAGGGCAATGGCTAACAACCAAATTATTTCGTATGCTCGAATTATTAATTATTGCACTTTCTGGAGTAATATTTTTACATAGTCTTACTATTTTATGAATGAAAGGAGCTCTATTTTGATTGGCCTCAACTGAATTTTGATTGATATACAATGTTCTTCACATGCCTCTCAGTTATCTTACTCATCCTTCTCATCACTTTATATTTTTTACTTCCTTTTTAGTTATAGTTTTATTAGTTATTTATGGTCTGTATGAAAATATATTGGTTATGTTGTTTGCTTAATCATTTTATGTTTTACTATAGTTAGACTTCCGTTATATGATTTGTATGGTAACCTTTTTGTTATGTTGTTTGTTCAATTGTTTGTTGTTTTTGTATGTTCAGAGTGTGCTCATTTGGTTGTGCTCATTTGACCAGATATCACCAGGAAATCAAGTGTAGGATCTCTTTCTTTTAGCATGCCAAAAGAAGGTGCAGATTTGTTGGTAGATTTTTGTTGGCTGAATGTTTTTTTTATGAATTCTGTTTTGCAGAAAAGGTTTAAGAGCTATAAATAGGGATATTTTTAAAATAATTGTTGACCTGTCAGTTTGAACCTTTTGTAATTTTTTAGTTTTACATCATAGATTTATTGACTCTTCAGAGATGCTCAGATTTGAATCTGTTTTTTGATATTTACAGGTTAAATCTTATTAAATTTAATATTGTTAATCACATTTTGTTTCCAGTGCATCGTTACAGAGTTATTTTGTTAGTTCCAACTTATGTGCTTGGGAAGGAGATGTGTGGACGGGAATTTAGAATAACATATCCAACGAGTTTAAAGGATGGCTATAACCAGAGATTTGAAACCTGTTTTAAGGCCTCAAGTTTAATACATAATCATTAAAAGTATGTTTAGCTATGTAACAGCTGGCAGTTTGGCTTAATCGAGCTTGTGGTAAGAATATTATAGGTTGTAATTTTCGGTGACTTATATCTTTGGTAAGAATAGACCATTATATGTACATGGACATTTTCCCTCATCCCAAAGTGTCCCAAAATAAATCATTCATAAGCATTGCAACCAAATTTGTATCCTGGCAGCGAGAGATAAAAGTTTTTTTTAGTAAAGATATAGGCAGTGACCTGAAGATAAAAACTGATAGATCTATACTGATGTGACTAACGTACTGAGTAGGATCCTTATAATATTTTGATGATTGTGTGAAAAACCGTATATGGATCGTTTCTATGGATGAGACGGAAGTTTTGTCATTGAATCATGTTGAATGATTACATAACGAAGGAGTATACAACGATTAAGCTCTGGGGGAGGTCGGACAGAACCTCCCCTCTCAACACAAAGAAACAAGACAGAAACTTCCAAAGAAATACAAAGACGAATCTATTTATACTTCTTCATAAGGTCCGAACTCGGCACCTCCGAACTCTGTCCGAACTCCTTCCGAACTTGGAGTTCGGCCATCAAAGTTCGGCCAACTCCGAACCTAGAGTTCGGCTCAGGTTCGGACCTCAGTTCATGTCTTCGACAAATCAGTCTGTTTGACAATTCGAACAGTAACGGCCACACAAGGTTCATGCACTAACATTGTGTAACTGCTGTAGAAAATCCATCCTTTTCATGTGTAATTGAGAACAACTATAGAGGTTCTCAAAGCCTTTATAAACTATCGACATACAAAGATATATATGAATATGAGAGGAGAGGAGTATAGCATTCTTTCTCTTTTTCTGCATCTGTTTGGGGTTTTGGTAATTCCATGTTTACTTAGAGTTTTTGGTTTTTGGTTTGATTCATTTGCAGGTGGTGGTGAAGGGGGATATAGTCCAACGAGCTAGCACACACCCGGTAATTTGATTTGAATTTTTACAACCTAATTTGTACATATGCCATCGTCAAGCTGCTGAGTTGGAACTTCTCCCTTCTTCTAATTAAATTTACAAAATCAAATTCAATTTATAAAATCTACTGCTGAGTCAAAATGGTTTACTGGTATGCAACTGTGGCCACAGCCAATCAGGTATGTTTTTTAATTATGTTCCAATTTCAATAGTTCTGGTCTTTGTTGGCCAAACTGGTAGGCAGTTGGTTGTGATTTCAATTTTTAAACATTCATCTTCATCGTTTATTTAGAAAGTATAATTTTATGATTTAATTTCTACTGGAAGATTATAATTGTATTTTGGATTCTATGTTTCTGATATTTTTATGTTGTGCTGCCTCAAAATCGGTGCTTATCATCCCATTTGGTGGAACTCCGAGTTTAATGTGTCTAATTTGATATGAAACAAACTAATGCAGATCCAACTCCAAATGTAAAATGATTTTTAATAAAATTATTTTGAATATGAAACAAACTAATGCAGATCCAACTCCAAATGTAACACGAATTGAGTCTAAAAACAAATGGAGATGTATCATGTTTTTCATTACATGTATGATTTTGTGGAGATGTATTATGTTTTTCATTACATGCCATGCCTCTTAACCAACATTTTGGAAAGAAAATAATGGACCTTAAGGAGCAAAAACTGGCCGTACAGGTAGAAATATGAGTATTGACCAGATAATTTTCTTTTAAGGTAGTTACAATTATTAGCTGCATATTGTTTATAATAGGTATATGTTACTCCAATATCTGTTTCTCAATTGCTTGAACAAGACATTGAGAAGATGGTGTAATTTAAACTGTTGACTAGAGGGAGGTTGATCATGTATGTATATTTGACGATTTGGAGATGCGGATTTGGTATTTCTGGTTTTAACAATTAACATAATTTGAGTTTTGTTGTTGAGATAAGTATATTTTTTTTAGATTTGGGTGAGTAAATTCTTCCCCACAAGTTTGTGTGGCATGTTATAAAAGACCATTTTAGTTATTTATAGATGACAAACTTGTCACCAATTTGTATATATTGATTGGGATTGTAATTTTGTAGTTCTGTGTTGTTTAAATGGTTATACATGCTGCTTCATTATAAGGTATTAATTTTTGTTGAAGGCCCTTGGACAATGCATGATTCCTTTGATGGGTTTCAGGCACTACAAGCATACTTAAACTCTTAAGGGTGCATGCAACCTAAAACCAGGATCTATGTTTTCTCTATTGAACCTACAACTAAGAACAAAAATAAACCCTAGTCTATTGCGAAAAATAAATACCCAAGTAAATAAAATAGACAGATTTACATACCTTTTAGTTGTTATAGCAAACAACTAACACAATCCCCTTAAACGTTGGGAAGCTAGCACCACAAGCGTCGTGCCTCTAATGGGATCACACCCAAGTACTCCAAAGGGAGAATATTAAACTAGAAGTGGTTAGTCCAAAATCGAATTTGGTTAAACCACAAAGGAGGGAGAAAGAGAATGGGGAATACTCAACCCTTTGGTGCAAATTGGAATGAGATCTCAAGGCTCCTATTTATAGGCTTGAGTAACCTCCTCATTTAACAATTCCACCAATGTGGGATTCATCAAGAATTTCGAAATTCCCTTCTATCCAAGGGATTTTCGAAATTTCCATGTGGGATAGGAATCCTTTTCCTAATTTAAATCAACTATTGATTTACCACTTATTCCCTTCAATTAACAAACTGTTAATTATCCTCCCAAATAGTTTTATCTAGTTAATTATTAAACTATAATAATTAACAAAACTATTACTTTTTCCCTTTTAATTAATTCTCCATTTGCCGAGTCTCGAGGGCAACCCAAAAGGACTGTGCTGCTATCAATTATAGTTATAGGCTTAGACACCTAATCCAACAGTCTCCCACTTGGATAAGTCTAATAACTATTATTGCCTTTGTAACTTCCTAATTGATCAGCAAATTATAGCTTCCAACGAACGCTGTCGAACTCTGACCTAGTCAGTTCGTGTCCTAAGATAAGAGATCATATAATCCTTCGTTCTACAAGATATCATACGAACATGAGACATGGAATATAATCAATCTCATTGTTCAGCACTTTGTTTCTCGATTTCCGATTTGTAATGACTTTAGAACTTCAATTGAACACATCAATTTAGTCCTGACCGGGCCCGGCACTATAAGTCAACATCAAATCACCGAGGGGCCCAAAGATATCGCTTTTCCCGTTAGGGCAAAAGGAACGAATAAACTTTGACTTACATGCTTGTACCATCTACTCATCAAATCATGCACAACAATACGTTTTATAACATCGAGTTACCAATGCGATTACGTACCATCAATGCATAATTGACTTGTAAACCACAACTCATATATCTCAGCTTTAAGATTATAAGATATTATCGTCTCAGAATTACTCGTGATGAATTCCATGAAGTAATTCTCTGAGCGTGGGTTTATCCAATACTTAAATTCTCCATTTCAAAGTACTCATGAATATTGCAGCAATTCTATTGCTATGTCTAACACTCTTTAGACAATCTACAATCTCATTCATGACAGTCTTAATTCATACTTACTTCCAAAAGTATGACCGACCGTGGAGTTTTGAATAAACTAATCATTCAGGAAGTAAAACATGCAAAAATGAAACACAATAATAAATAATTGACAAAAGGTAGTCAAATTCATAAATAAATCTCCATTATTCAATCACCGAAAGTCAATTACATTTACTTTGCTACAAGTTTCAATCTAACTACCAAAAACTACATCATCCTTCAGACCAATGCCCCTAGCATGCTGATGGTGTCGAATCCTACTCAGACCCTTTGTAAGTGGATCTGCAGGATTCTCCTCTGATGATATCCTCTTCACAACGAGGTACCCTTCTTCTACTTTATGTCTGATGAAATGATACTTTCTGTCGATATGCCTTGAATTGCGATCATTTCTTGCATCCTTTGTCAAAGCAACCGCACCTTCATTATCACAGAAAAGTTCAACTGGCTCCTTAATGGTTGGCACAACTCCAAGATCTCCGATGAAGTTCTTCAACCAGATAGCCTCCTTTGACGCTTCGCTCGCTGCAATGTACTCTGATTCACAAGTAGAATCAGCCACCGTTTCTTGCTTGGAACTCTTCCAAGTTACTGCTCCTCCATTCAAGGTAAAGACCCAGCCCGATTGAGACCGAAAGTTGTCTCTATCTGTTTGAAAGCTGGCGTCACTATACCCAGTCACTTTCAATGTATCACTGCCACCAAGTACTAGGACCCAGTCCTTAGTCCTTCGCAGATACTTGAGAATATTCTTTACCGCAACCCAATGAGCTTTACCTGGATTTCCCTGATAACGACTAACCATGCTCAAGGCAAAAGATACATCAGGACGAGTACATGTCATAGCATACATAATAGATCCAACGGCGGAAGCATATGGAACTCTACTCATTTCTGCTAACTCTTCATCTGTACTCGGGCTCTGAGTCTTACTCAGTTTGGTATTGCTCTGGATGGGTAAATCTCCTTTCTTTGAATTTTCCATACAGAATCGCTTCATTACTTTATCCAAGTATGTACTTTGATTTAGTCCAATTAGCCTTTTACTTCTATCCCTTGAAATCTTTATCCCCAGAATATAAGCAGCCTCTCCTAGATCCTTCATAGCGAAACACTTTCCAAGCCAGGACTTAACCTCCTGCAAGGTTGGAATGTCATTTCCTATAAGGAGTATGTCATCAACATACAACACTAGGAAGGTTACTTTACTCCCACTAGCTTTGACATATACACAGGACTCATCCTCACTTCTAGAGAATCCAAACTCTTTGATTTTCTCATCGAAGCAAAGATTCCAACTGCGAGATGCTTGTTTTAATCCATAGATGGATTTCTCAAGCTTGCACACTTTATTAGGAAACTTTGCATCTACAAAACCTTCTGGCTGACTCATGTAAACATCCTCAGCCAGCTTCCCATTTAGGAAGGCAGTTTTGACATCCATCTGCCAGATTTCATAGTCATGAAACGCAGCTATGGCAAGCATTATCCTAATAGACTTTATCTTAGCTACTGGTGAGAAGGTCTCATCATAGTCAACCCCTGGGGTTTGAGTAAATCCCTTTGCCACCAGTCGTGCTTTGAATGTGCTTACATTACCATGCATATCGGTCTTCTTTTTGAAGATCCATTTACAACCAACTGTCTTCCGACTAGGCTGTTCATCAATCAAGTTCCAAACTTGATTGTCATACATGGACTGTATCTCGCTATCCATTGCCTCTTTCCATTTCGCAGCCTCAGGGCCCGTCATGGCTTCCTTGTAGTTAGCTGGCTCATCCAAATTTACCAGTGTATTATCACTGATAAACGTGTCACTATCTGCAGTTATATGGAAACCATAAAACTCAGGTCGAGCGCTAACTCTTCCAGAACGTCTAAGAGGTAATGAATTGTCAACTGGTTCAACTGGAATCTCTTCCTCTGGTTGAACCCTAGCGGTCTCAGAAGTTCCATCATCGGTTGACTCTTGAATCTCTTAAAGATCAACGTGGCTCCCACTGTCTTCTTTGCATATGAACTCTTTCTCGCGAAAGACTCCTCTTCATGCTACAAAAACCACGTTCTCACTTGGTCTGTAGAACAAATATCCAAAGGACTTCTATGGATAACCGATGAAAACACACTTCTCACTTCGAGGTTCAAGCTTGTCGTGAGTCTCTCGTCTAACGAAAACCTCACAAACCCAAACCTTGATATGTGCTAGTGAGGGAACTTTTCCCGTCCACATTTCGTGAGGTGTTTTGGCAACTTTCTTTGTTGGGACAAGATTAAGGATATGGGCGGCAGTCTCTAAGGCATACCCCCAGAATGTGATTGGAAGTGAAGCTCGACCCATCATGGAACGAACCATGTCTAACAAGGTTCGATTGCGTCTCTCAGCTACACCATTAAGTTGTGGTGTCCTAGGAGGTGTCAATTGTGAAACTATTCCACATTCCTTAAGATAGTCGAGGAACTCGATACTAAGATACTCTCCGCCTCTATCCGACCTGAGCATCTTTATCTTCCTGCCTAGTTGATTCTCGACTTCTTGCTTGAACTCTTTGAACCTTTCAAAAGTTTCTGACTTATGCTTGATTAGGTAGACATATCCATATCTACTATAATCATCAGTGAAAGTCACATAGAATCGATTAGCATCTCTTGTGACTGATCTGAAGGGCCCACACACATCCGTGTGTATGAGATCCAACAAACCTTCACCTCTTTCACAAGATCCAGTGAAAGGTGATTTTGTCATCTTACCCAGAAGACAAGACTCGCATGTATCTTCTGACCTCAAGTCAAAAGACTCTAACACCCCATACTTTTGGAGTTGTTCCATGCGTTTCTTGCTAATGTGTCCAAGACGGCAATGCCACAAACATGCTTTGTCTATACCATTAGACGAATCAATTTGAAATACACTATTGCCTAAGTTGTCTACACATGTCACAGTTTCATACACACCATTACAAGGTAAAGCTTCAAAATAGAAAACACCATTCTTATAAGCAGAAATGGAACCATTCTCATCATTAAAAGAAAAACTAAAACCTTGTTTAAACAATACATGAAAAGAAATAATGTTTCGTGTCATTTCTGACGAGTAGAAACAATTCAATAACTCTAAAGTAACACCATTACTGAACACAAGACTATAAACTCCAATCTTGGTAACAGGTGAAGATCGCCTATTCCCCATGATCAGGTTCATCCTTCCATGCTCCATATCTTCACTTTTTCTTAGTCCCTGCACAACAGAGCAAATGTGAAAACCACATCCTGTATCAAGAACCCAAGAATCAGAAGATGATGAGTTATCAGAACAAATAGTGTATGTACCTGCAGCCGATGGCTTCACTTTTCCATCCTTAATGTCCTGCAGATACTTTGGGCAGCTTCTTTTCCAATGACCCTTCTCATTGCAGTAAAAACAAGTAGCCTCTTTGGGATCAGAGACAGGGGCAATATCAGAACTTTGCTTTGGCTGAGACTTTCCCTTCCAGTTCTGTTTAGGAGGACCTTTCCTCTTTTTGCCTTTTCCCTGACCAATAGCTAGAACAGGAGTATTAGCAGGAGCGGGAACGACACTCTTCCCCTTCATCCCTGCTTCAGTTGTTCTTAGAAGATTGTGCAATTGAGCCAAAGTGGTCTCACTGTTGTTCAAATGATAAGTCAAAATGAACTGATCATAACAACTAGGCAAGGAGTTCAGGACTATGTCAATAGCCAAATCCTGATCGATTTGCACATTCAGCTTCTCAAGGCGTTCCACGTAACGTTGCATCTTCTGCACGTGAGCGCTAACTGACTCCCCTTCTTTCATCTTGCTAGATATGAGGGACCTCACTATCTCGAACTTCTCTTGACGAGCTCGCTTATGGAACTTTTCCTTAAGGTCCTTGTTCATCTCGTAAGGCCAGTAATCCTCATAGTACCTTTGCAATTCAGGGATCATAGTGGCAACCATGACGCAAGCAACCTTTGATGCATCCTTCTTGTGTTGCTCGTACGCGGCTAATTCATCAACAGTGGCGGTCTCTTCGTCTATTTCTACAAGTTCTTCTTCGAGGACATACTCCTTGTCTTCAAAGCGAAGGGCCATCTTTATGTTGCGCATCCAGTCACTATAATTGGCACCATCCAATATGATTTTGGAGCAGATATTCAGTAAGGAGAAGTTGTGGGTGGAGGAGGAGGAGGAAGCAACAGTATTCATTGGAGTAGTCATTTCTGAAAGTAGAGGGTGGAAAAGTTAGATAAGAATAATTAGGAGTACAACTTATAAAATTCACAACTTAGAGAAGGGATGTCGTAATCTAATTGCAAATTATATAATGTAGGATTATTCTTTTGAGATTCATTGAAACTATTCAATGGCATGTTTAATCTCGGAATATGCTCTTCCATTTGTGACTGGGATACCGAGGATCACAAACAAGATGTGAATAACCATGCAAATCTGCTTGGCAACCTCAATGTCATTTATCATCTCAATTGATGTGCTGGTTAGCCACACGCGCTCCATCAACAATGATAATTCTTGAGATACCCATTATCACTTTTTATTAGTCCCTATTAGTGTGCTGGTTAACCACGCACGCTCCACTAACGACTTATAAAGTGTAATGTGCAATTTCATGGGTTAGCATACAATTTCACATTTTTCCTAAAAGTAACTAGGAACAGTAAATATAGGTTTAGTTACTTTCAATATCATTATACTTTTAATGTTATCAATTTAGCCCTATCAGACCCGTTCGGCTAACGACCCTCCACTAGTCAAGGGAGCGGTGGGTGAGGAATGTACACCCATTCGACTACCATTTTATAGGCAATCTCCTTATACCCCCCTTACAGACCAGCTTCGTGAATGAGGCCTACTATTGGTCGACTGACTTTATTCTTATACATATAGTAATTATTAATCTTTTACATATAGTATAAGGTGTATTTTAAAACTTTTCCAAAATACTAGGTTTATTAGGAAATAAACCCATGGATCAAATTCGTATATATATACTATATATAATTTACGAATTTATATATATATATATATATCAAATACAATTAATTATCTATTAATAAGTATATACATATATATATATCTTATAGGATAACTATTAATTTAATTAACTTATCCTAAGGCATTCGAAATTCTAGGAGCAAGATTAGGTTTACTATAACCCTAATTACTAAAATCGAATTTTCAAGCCTCCTAGCCAAAATCGAAATTTCCAAGCCTCCTATCACAATTTATTCTAGTCATAGCTAATTCAATAGAAAACAAGCCTTATGCTCTGATACCACTGATGGGTTTCAGGCACTACAAGCATACTTAAACTCTTAAGGGTGCATGCAACCTAAAACCAGGATCTATGTTTTCTCTATTGAACCTACAACTAAGAACAAAAATAAACCCTAGTCTATTGCGAAAAATAAATACCCAAGTAAATAAAATAGACAGATTTACATACCTTTTAGTTGTTATAGCAAACAACTAACACAATCCCCTTGAACGTTGGGAAGCTAGCACCACAAGCGTCGTGCCTCTAATGGGATCACACCCAAGTACTCCAAAGGGAGAATATTAAACTAGAAGTGGTTAGTCCAAAATCGAATTTGGTTAAACCACAAAGGAGGGAGAAAGAGAATGGGGAATACTCAACCCTTTGGTGCAAATTGGAATGAGATCTCAAGGCTCCTATTTATAGGCTTGAGTAACCTCCTCATTTAACAATTCCACCAATGTGGGATTCATCAAGAATTTCGAAATTCCCTTCTATCCAAGGGATTTTCGAAATTTCCATGTGGGATAGGAATCCTTTTCCTAATTTAAATCAACTATTGATTTACCACTTATTCCCTTCAATTAACAAACTGTTAATTATCCTCCCAAATAGTTTTATCTAGTTAATTATTAAACTATAATAATTAACAAAACTATTACTTTTTCCCTTTTAATTAATTCTCCATTTGCCGAGTCTCGAGGGCAACCCAAAAGGACTGTGTTGCTATCAATTATAGTTATAGGCTTAGACACCTAATCCAACATCCTTATGCATTATCAAATAATCTTGGTTATTTCTTATATATTTTTTTAGAATAACTTAAAAGAATATTAAGTATGTTTTCTTATGGTTGAATCGTTTTTGTTTCCTAACATTATAATTTACAAGATGCAAAACTAATTATCACTTTTGAGTACGTATTTTTATGATTTTAATTTAGAATTGTTTTTTAGCAAGAAGATAGCAAATAAAAAAGGAATATATATATATTTACGGTTTTTGTATGAATATATTGTGCTAGCCGTTTGACTCCTTTTTTTGTTACCACCTGTCATGAGGCTTTTAAATTGTCATGATTGTCGAATGTGCGAACATAAGAAAAATAACACGTTATAAACCGTCGCCCGCTGCAACGTGCGGGTACCCTACTAGTATATATAGATAAAACCCACCTTTCAATTGGATAAATTATACTTGGATAAATTATACTTGGATTTTATTTTAACAACGTTTATAAAGATAAAAACCACCTTTCAAAGATAAAAACCACCTTTTAATTGGATAAATTATACTTGGATTTTATTTTAAAAAGTTATGATTTTATTAAACTCCTAACCACTATATATATTATAAAAGTGTTAAGACTTTTATAAAACACTTGAAAGTTTATAAAAATAATTAACCTACTCTTGGTTTAAACTAGAGGGCTTGAGGGATTGACAACACACTATAAACCATTGGGTAATTACCTTGATTAGGCTATAAAAGGGAGCCTAAGTGCCACCCTTGGTTCCCCACACCCAAACATCTCTCTCTTGCTCCCTCCCTTGAGACCGGTCCCCCACCCCAAACGGTTCCCACCACCGCCGGCTGTTGCCACCGTCCGCCACCACTGCCCCGCCGTTGGACCGCCTTCACCCGCCGCCGGACCACCGCAAACCACCACCAACCGTCGCCAACCACCATCAAATTCCTCTCACCTTTTGTGAGTCTTTTAACTCACATCTCTATCATATTTTTTTTTCACCCATGAACACCTTCAAGTCTTGACAACAACCCCAACTAAAAACCAAGTCTTTACTCATTTATTCTTCTTGAATGCTTGTTTTGTTTGATCAACTAACAACAACTCACTTCTTAATCCCCTTTCTCTCAAGATCAAACACTTTTATGGTGCATTTTGAATGCTTAAAGATGTCCATCAAGTGTGGTGAAACACATTTGCAAAATCATAAGAAAATAGCAAGTGTGCACCATGAATCTTGATTATGAAACCTTGGTTTCATAAGTTAGTTGATTTGAACAAAATACAAGCCTCTTCATATAAATTAAAAATGTTAACTAACAATCTATACATGTTTATATTCATTGTCCTAACACAAATGTGTTAGTGATTGTTATTTACATTTATTTGTCCTAACACAAAAGTGTTAGTGATTGTTATTTACATTTATTTGTCCTAACACAAATGTGTTAGTGATTGTCATTTAGTTTTTCTTGTCCTAACACTATGTGTTAGTGATTGCATTTTATTTAATCTTTGGTCCTAACACAAAGTGTTAGTAGATATGAACTTATGATTAAGTTATAAAAATGCTAGAAAATGAAAAGATATATTAAACATGTTCATGGACCCATTTAAATCAAGGGAACTAAATAAATATTACACATGTAACCTATGACTAAAACAAGAGGAATGTTACTTGATTTGGAAAGATTAACACATTAAATATGTGTTATAAAAAGTTCATAGACAAAAAGAATAAACATAGATTTTATTACTAAAAATGGTGAGAATAATATTTATGTCAAATGATTGGTTTGACATAAATACTTGGATTTATTACAAGTTTTAAACTTTCTAAAACTTTGGAGATAAATGGATTATTCTATAAAAAATGTCACTTGTGAAAACTAAATATTTTTATAAAAGGATTTTTATAAAAATAATTTAAAGACAAGCTATTGACTTTAAATGTTAATATGGATTTTTATGAAATCAAAGTAACCAAAAATGGACTTACGTTCATTGGAAATGTTAAATAAAATCAAGTTTTTATAAAAGACGATTTTATATAAATCCAAGCGTCGTTACAATGTTTTGAAAATATTTATGAAAGAAATATATATATTTCATGCAAATGAAATATTAAACGCTTTCGAAATATAAATGATTAAATGTTAGAAACTCCGAATGTTTTCTTTAAAGATTCATGTTTTAAAAATAAAGCAAACGTTTAATAATTATTCTTGACAAATAATTATTTGCAAAAGATATAAACCATGCTTTATTCACCAAAGTATTGTTAATCATAATTATTTAAAATAATTATAACTTGCAAGATTAACAAATCGAATATGTAATTATTTAATTAAAAATAATTATACGAACTTGTGAAAATAATAATAAACATTATTATTATTTTAAACTCAATATTCAAGACTTGGTTGAATTGTTAAAAATGATTATTCTTTGGTTATATTTATTTAACATAAATATAAATCATCACCAAACGTATTTGTTTGATAAATACAAGTTAACGGGTTTTTCAAACATATTTAAACGGATCAAAAACGTCAAGACTTGACCGGTATCACTTGGGTGACTTACGTTACTCAATTGATCTTTGACCTTATGTATATGCTTATTAAATGATTTAGGACGTTACGTGCTACCGTCCCTTCACCGCTTTCATATCACTTACCTGCTGAATCAGTGAGTTTCACGGCCCCTTTTCCTTTTAACTGTTTTATACTTTGGGGGAGAAATCATGAAATCTGATAAATGCTTTTTACTTAATATTATGGTTTATCTGTTAGCCGTATGACTACTTGTTCTCTTACTGATTGCCCAACTTGGTACATTATCGTTATAAACGTTTGTACAACCGTAATCCCACCATTAGTTGATTTCAATTAGTTCTGTACGAAACGATAGCTAGTGAATAGATCTATTTGGGTTGACAACCCTACCCTAACTGGTAGCTCCAGTTCTGACTCCGGATTGTCTGGGGGTACACGTCAGTTATTCTGCTCTGTTTAACATCTCTGGGCAAGAGATGCTGGGTGGGTAAACCGTTAGTATTTGAAATCAAGGTTCAGGTGAGATCATGCAACCACAACGGTAAACCAACGTAATATTTAAGTATACTGAAAACTGTTTTACAATGATTAAACTGTGAGTCTTAAACCTGTGAACCTCACCAACTTTATGTTGACCTTTTAAACTCATGATTTCTTAGGTAATTGACGCAACTCATGAAGACATGCAAATGGGGGCTTATGTACGCTATCGGACCTGCTTAACGGAGTCATAGTCCCGACTATCCAAATAAACCGACTTATGCTTTTTAATATTAATTTAAGACTTTATGTTTTCAAATTGTAAGACATTATCGTTTCCACTATCCTTTCCGCTGCAATGAAATGAAGTAATGTTTTATGAAGTTTTAATTTATTAGAAGTTGTTCTATGTATCCTCGACTATGATTCCATTCTCGCTCACACCCGAAACCGTTGACCGGGGTGTGACAGATTGGTATCAGAGCCGTGGTTATAGCGAACCAGGATAAACAAACAAAACAAAACTGAACCTGGACTATAACCCACTCCGAAGCTACCCTTTGCATGCAAGACCATTACCTTCAATATGTTTACTTAAGCTAGATTAAGTGTTACTTATGTGTTAACTATGCCTTACTTCCTTGCTTTAGTTGTTATACCTTTATGATGATTACTGATCACTGTTTCCTGTTGGAATATTTTCGCAGAGATGACTTCGAAAGAGGTTATTTGCGTTGCCGATTCCAGTGAGGAAGCAAGTGTAGAGTATACTCCATCACCAGAGGACCCGACACCGGTGGACTACACACCATCACCTGAGGATCATGTACCTTCTAGCCCCGAGACTGAGGGAGCTACCGTCGGTACCATTCGTGAGACATTCCTCCCTCGCGGTTTCCTGAGCCCTATTAGACGTAGGACCTCTGACGACACCTCTGACCACCTTGCTCCCACCGCCACTGTCGGCGGTGTGGCCCCGATGAGTGCTTCGAGCACCGCTGATCCTTTCACAGGCCGCGACCGGTCTGTGAAGACCTATGTCGCCACACCTGGTGGCGGCAGACGGGGATTCACCCCGGGAAGGGCACCTGGCCCATCCCGAACTCGGGAGGTTAGACGCACCCATGATGAGCCTGCGCCCAAAAGGCGTTATGTGTTTCAGTTACCCCATCTTGCATGGATGCCAGGCCAGGTCCAGCACTGGCGGATGATCGAGGAGTTCCCGAGCTGTTATGCTCGTGGAGAGTCCTCACTTCCTGACCCATCCCGTCGTGTACCTTTAGGGATCTCGCCATTCACAGACGAGCCGATATCTGATACAGTACCACTCTTAGTTGCTCGTCTGAGGCGTATAGAGACCGACCTAGGGGAGCTTGACGCCGATGTCCGCCAGTTACCTACCACACCTGAGATGACCCGCCTTAGGAACCAGATGTCTGCGTTGATCGGACGCATGGGCGATACTGATAGCGCCATGGGGTCCCTTCACGCCAACATGACTGGAGTCAGCATGGCCACCACTGATCTGCTCCTCTCCCATGAGAGCCTGCAGAGGAGAGTCGCAGCGCTGGAGTTTGTATCCGGACGACTCCTCGCCACCCTCCATGCCATGACTCATGCCCCGCCCTTTTACTACATGCCTCCTGGTCCTCCACCACCCCCACCAGCATTCTAGGTAGATGTGACCTAGTATCTTTTGATAGCCATTTTACGGATGAAACATGTTAACTTCTATTATGATCGGGACTGCGAGCCCATGATGAAAATTGTTTATTTTGGATGTGTTTTATCTGTAATATGGTAGAAAACTATGGATGTAATGTGAATGATGTTTAATGGTATGTTATCTTGTATTATGAAATTATTGTTATCATGTTATGGTTGTGTAGTTTATATTGTTATGATTACTATGACACGTTATGTTATTTTATCCTTCCGTTCACCTCACGTTTCTTGGTTGTGTTTGCGTGAAAATGTTTGGCAATTGATGTATGTCGTGGCAGTTATTCTCGAGCATGTAATAACCCCATTTACATATTATCTAAAATTTTCTTTATGTTGTAACTTAAAGAGAAATCATGCCACCGAGACGCCGAACCACCAGGAACACTTCGCCTCCTCCGCCCCCTCCTCCCATGACTGCCGAGGAAATCGAGGAGATGATTGCTAATCGCGTAGCAGAAACTGTTGCCGCCGCTGAAACCCAACGTCAGAACGACAATGGGGCACGCGGTAAGAACGAACTAACCAATGTTAGAAAAACACTAGACTACAATTTTCCTAAATTGTATTCAACGTTTCAACCTAACAATTGCAGGCCCCCGTGAATGTTCATACAAGGACTTTATGAACTGCAAACCCGCGAATTTCAAGGGTTCTGAAGGCGCTGTTGGTTTAGTTCGCTGGTTTGAGAAAATGGAGTCCGTCTTCCGCATAAGCAACTGCCCTGAGCAGTACATGGTCAAGTATTCCACATGCGCACTGACTGATAGCGCACTGACTTGGTGGAATTCCCATGCTGATGCTATGGGAACTGATTTGGCTTACGCCATGACATGGGACGAACTCAAACAACTGCTTCGCGATGAGTATTGCCCTAGAGAAGAGCTTCAGAAACTCGAAGCCGAGTTCTGGAACCTATCCATGAATGGAGCCGATGTTGCTGGCTATACCAAAAGGTTCCGTGAGCTCGCTCATCTCTGTCCGACTATGATCACTCCCCTGTACAAGAAGATCGAGCGGTACATCTGGGGACTTGCACCTCATATCCAAGGAAATGTCCTTTCCTCGAATCCTCAGACTTTTCAGGATGCTGTGCGCCTGGCACACAACCTTGTTTACCAAGCTAACCGTCAAGGAGTGAACCTTGGCAAGAAACAGTCTGAGAGCAAGACCCCTGAAGCCAGTACCACACCCCCTGCAAACAAGAAGCCTGACAACAAGAGAAAGCGCGGATTCTGGAGGAATCGCGAAGAAAAGGCCCCTGCTAAGGAAACCGAACCCACAAAGGTCTATGCTGCTACAACCCCTACCCATGTTGTCCGAAAGACCGGTTACACCGGTGATGCACCTCTGTGCAACAAATGCAACCTCCACCACACACTCGATTGTGGAAATGTCTACTGCAACATCTGCAAGACCAAAGGACATGTGGCGCGTGACTGCCCGAAACGCACGTGCTACGGTTGTGGAAACACCGGACACTACAAGAAGGACTGCCCTAAGGCAAAGAACCAGGATGCTAATCAGGCTAGGGGAAGAGCCTTTGTGATCAATGCCGGAGATGCTCGCCGTGATCCCAACACGGTGACGGGTACGTTCCTACTAAATAATCATTATGCTTCCGTTTTATTCGATACGGGTGCTGATAGAAGCTTCGTGTCTACCGAATTTGGCCAACTACTTGAAATTGCCCCTGTTACCTTAGACACTAAGTTCACAGTAGAATTAGCAAACGGAGAATTAGTAGAAACTAGTATAATCTATCAAGATTGCTCACTAGAACTCTCCGACCATTCCTTCAGCATTGATTTGATGCCTGTAGAACTAGGAAGCTTTGATGTTATCATTGGCATGGATTGGTTATCTAAGAACCATGCGGAAATTGTGTGCCATGAGAAAATAGTTAGGATGCCTCTCGCAGATGGCAACACTCTAAACGTGCAAGGCGAAAAGAGTGGAACCAAACTAAATCTCATATCAAGTATGAAGGCACGGAAGTTCCTTCGTAAAGGATGCCATGCCATACTAGCACACGTGACTGAGAAGAAACCAAAGGAAAAACGTGTGGAAGATGTTCCTGTTGTCCGCGAATACCCGGAAGTCTTTCCCGAAGACTTGCCAGGTTTGCCTCCAACGCGACAAGTAGAGTTTCGCATTGACTTAGCACCAGGTGCCGCCCCCGTAGCTAGATCTCCGTACCGTCTAGCACCTTCCGAAATGCAAGAGTTATCTAGCCAATTACAAGAATTGCTAGATAAGGGCTTCATCCGTCCAAGCCACTCTCCATGGGGAGCACCCGTGCTGTTTGTCAAAAAGAAAGATGGCACATTCCGGATGTGCATCGACTATCGGGAACTGAACAAGCTAACCGTGAAGAACCGCTACCCGCTTCCTAGGATCGACGACCTATTTGATCAACTCCAAGGATCGAGCTTCTACTCCAAGATCGATCTAAGGTCAGGATACCATCAACTCAGAGTTAGAGATGAAGATGTTTCGAAGACAGCGTTCAGAACACGCTATGGCCATTATGAGTTCCTCGTAATGCCATTTGGTTTGACAAACGCACCCGCCGTGTTCATGGATCTGATGAACCGCGTATGCAAACCCTACCTGGATAAATTCGTTATCGTGTTCATTGACGACATTCTTATCTACTCCCGCAGTAAAGAAGAACACGAACAACATCTGAGACTTATCCTGGAGTTGTTGAAGAAGGAAGAACTCTACGCGAAATTTTCCAAATGCGACTTTTGGATTCGTGAAGTACATTTCTTGGGCCATGTGATCAACGACCAAGGTATCCACGTGGATCCCACAAAAATTGAAGCAATCAAGGATTGGAGCGCTCCCACGACTCCAACCGAGATTCGACAATTTTTAGGTCTCGCTGGCTATTATCGTCGATTTATCGAGAACTTCTCGAAGATAGCTCAGCCACTGACCGCTCTAACCCAGAAAGATAAGAAGTTCATATGGGATGCCAAAACTGAAGCAGCATTTCAGTTACTGAAGCAAAAGCTTTGTGATGCCCCGATTCTATCACTACCCGATGGAATCGAAGACTTCGTTGTTTACTGCGATGCCTCGCATCAAGGTTTAGGTTGTGTATTGATGCAACGAGAGAAAGTCATCGCCTACGCATCACGTCAACTGAAGATTCACGAGAAGAATTATACGACCCACGACTTGGAACTCGGAGCCGTTGTCTTTGCTCTCAAGATCTGGAGGCACTACCTATATGGTACACAGTGTACCATATTCACCGATCACAAAAGCCTCCAGCACATTTTCAATCAGAAGGAGTTGAACATGAGACAACGCCGATGGGTGGAACTGCTAAATGACTACGAATGCGAGATTCGTTATCATCCGGGCAAGGCTAACGTAGTAGCCGATGCCCTGAGCAGGAAAGAGCGTGCCAAGCCACTTCGTGTTCGAGCCTTAAGTATGACCATACACTCGAATCTTGTTTCACAAGTGCGTGACGCTCAGATTGAAGCCCTCAAACCGGAAAACCTAACTGGAGAAGGTTTACGTGGAATGGAGAAACAATTGGAAGAGAAACCTGATGGAACCAAGAACTTCATGGATAGGCTATGGGTACCTGTCTATGGAGGGTTAAGGCAATTAATTTTCGATGAAGCTCACAAGTCGAGATATTCCATTCATCCCGGATCAGACAAGATGTACCACGGCCTGAAGAAACAATTCTGGTGGCCTAACATGAAAGCCGAGATAGCCACTTATGTCGGCAAATGCTTAACATGTTCAAAGGTCAAAGCCGAATACCAGAAACCTTCTGGAATGTTGACTCAGCCGGTAATCCCGGAATGGAAATGGGAAGAAATATCCATGGATTTTATCACGAAACTGCCTAAATCCCGATCTGGATATGACGCTATCTGGGTGATAGTGGATCGATTGACAAAGTCGGCACACTTCTTACCGGTCAATGAGAAGGATAAGATGGATAAACGAGCCAAGCTTTACATAAAGGAAGTCGTTTCACGCCACGGTGTGCCCAAGTCCATCATATCCGACCGAGATAGTCGATTCACCGCACACTTCTGGAAATCTCTACAGAGAGCTTTGGGTACTCGACTCGATATGAGTACTGCCTACCATCCGCAGACAGATGGCCAAAGTGAGAGGACTATCCAAACTCTAGAGGATATGCTGAGAGCATGTGTGATAGATTTCGGACCCAAGTGGGACGAGCACCTCCCTCTTGCCGAATTCTCATATAACAACAGCTATCACACCAGCATTCAAGCTGCACCTTTTGAGGCACTTTATGGGAGAAAGTGTAGATCCCCACTCTGCTGGACTGAGATTGGAGACAGTCAATTAACTGGTCCTGAGTTAATCTTTGAAACGACTGAGAAAATCTTTCAAGTCCGTGATCGTCTGAAAGCTGCCAGGGACAGACAGAAGAGCTACGCCGACAACCGACGCAAACCCCTGTCCTTTAAAGTGGGTGATCGCGTCATGCTAAAGGTGTCACCTTGGAAAGGTGTCATCCGGTTCGGCAAACGAGGAAAACTCAACCCTCGTTATATTGGTCCCTTCGAAATCACCGAAACCATCGGACCGGTAGCTTACCGTTTAAATCTGCCCGCCGAGTTAAGCAGCGTTCACAATGTCTTTCACGTTTGTAATCTTAAGAAATGTTTATCTGATGAAACGCTCATCGTCCCGCTTGATGAAATTCAAGTGGACGAGACCCTACACTTCATTGAGGAACCCGTGGAGATACTTGACCGAGAAATTAAAAAGCTGAAGCATAGCCGCATTCCCATAGTCAAGATACGATGGAACTCCAGACGAGGACCTGAGTACACGTGGGAACGCGAGGATCAAATGCGTCAGAAGTATCCACGCCTGTTTGAGAACGTCGCATCCACCAGTAACCAAAACTGAATTTCGGGACGAAATTCTTCTAACTGGGGGAGAATGTGACACCCGGTCCAAAAATCAGGTCAACTCTCTCTCCGTTGACTTTTGTTGACTTTATTTATGTGATAACTATGTGATTTCTGTTTTCTAAACTGCATGATTAACCGCGTTTAGTTAAATGATTAACTGATTTAAACTTCGCGTTAGATAACTGTGATATATGAACGTTTCATGTTATTATTAATGGAACTTTAATAATAAGAAATTAAATATAAAATTTGACATTTTATATTTTATCAAACTGATTTAAACTGTTAAAACGTTTTATGAATTTAAAATGTTATGAAAAGCATTTCGTTGTCAAGACTTAGCCGAACGAGTTACTCGTTTCACCTATTGGGCCCGGTAAGCCCAATAAGCCCAAAAATGTCCGGATCGACCCGAAAACTCAACCGAAGGTTCACCTCAACGTACCGAGTAAATCCCTCGACTCGGATACCCGACCCGCGGCCCGAAACACATTGGGCCGAACCGGCCCAATCCCTTTTTCTTTTCTCGCGGCCCGCCTACCCTCGGCCCAACCAAACCCGTAATGGGCTTCGGCCCGTTCGCCTACCAAATTTCCGATTGGGCTTCGGCCCGTTCCACCATCTAAACCGTAATGGGCTTCGGCCCATAACCCTTTCCCATTTCGATTGGGCTTCGGCCCAATTGTAAAACAATAAATTAAATTGTTATAAGCCCATTAGTTTTTATAAAAACTAACCCAACATTTAACCCATTAATATTTTATAAAATTTGGGTTAACAACGTTTATAAAGATAAAAACCACCTTTCAATTGGATAAATTATACTTGGATTTTATTTTAAAAAGTTATGATTTTATTAAACTCCTAACCACTATATATATTATAAAAGTGTTAAGACTTTTATAAAACACTTGAAAGTTTATAAAAATAATTAACCTACTCTTGGTTTAAACTAGAGGGCTTGAGGGATTGACAACACACTATAAACCATTGGGTAATTACCTTGATTAGGCTATAAAAGGGAGCCTAAGTGCCACCCTTGGTTCCCCACACCCAAACATCTCTCTCTTGCTCCCTCCCTTGAGACCGGTCCCCCACCCCAACCGGTTCCCACCACCGCCGGCTGCTGCCACCGTCCGCCACCACTGCCCCGCCGTCGGACCGCCTTCACCCGCCGCCGGACCACCGCAAACCACCACCAACCGTCGCCAACCACCATCAAATTCCTCTCACCTTTTGTGAGTCTTTTAACTCACATCTCTATCATATTTTTTTTCACCCATGAACACCTTCAAGTCTTGACAACAACCCCAACTAAAAACCAAGTCTTTACTCATTTATTCTTCTTGAATGCTTGTTTTGTTTGATCAACTAACAACAACTCACTTCTTAATCCCCTTTCTCTCAAGATCAAACACTTTTATGGTGCATTTTGAATGCTTAAAGATGGCCATCAAGGGTGGTGAAACACATTTGCAAAATCATAAGAAAGTAGCAAGTGTGCACCATGAATCTTGATTATGAAACCTTGGTTTCATAAGTTAGTTGATTTGAACAAAATACAAGCCTCTTCATATAAATTAAAAATGTTAACTAACAATCTATACATGTTTATATTCATTGTCCTAACACAAATGTGTTAGTGATTGTTATTTACATTTATTTGTCCTAACACAAAAGTGTTAGTGATTGTTATTTACATTTATTTGTCCTAACACAAATGTGTTAGTGATTGTCATTTAGTTTTTCTTGTCCTAACACTATGTGTTAGTGATTGCATTTTATTTAGTTTGCGATTAGCTTTGGATCGAAATCAGTGTTCCCGATCGTAAACGAGGGTTTGCGATCGTAATCAAGTCTTCTCGATCATAATCTCATTGTTTGGACATTTGGACTTTAGTTTTAGGTTTCCTAAGCTTTCGAAATGGATTTTGAACCAAGTATGTATCAGAAGTTGGACTTCGAGATCGGATCTATTACTCGTCCACCTAGACTTATGTCAGCAGATAACTTTTTGGAATGGAAGTATAGGTTCGAAAACCACTTGAAGAGTGTTGATTTAAGGTTATGGAGAGCAGTGCTGAATGGACCACACATACCTATGCATGGAGCGGGAGCTAAAGTAGGAAAGGCCAAGACTGAAGATGAGTTTTAGGATGATGACTGGGAAAGATGTAACAAGGCTGAGAGGGGAAGAGCCTTTGTGATCAAGAAGGACTGCCCTAAGGCAAAGAACCAGGATGCTAATCAGGCTAGGGGAAGAGCCTTTGTGATCAATGCCGGAGATGCTCGCCGTGATCCCAACACGGTGACGGGTACGTTCCTACTAAATAATCATTATGCTTCCGTTTTACTCGATACTGGTGCTGATAGAAGCTTCGTGTCTACCGAATTTGGCCAACTACTTGAAATTGCCCCTGTTACCTTAGACACTAAGTTCACTGTAGAATTAGCAAACGGAGAATTAGTAGAAACTAGTATAATCTATCAAGATTGCTCACTAGAACTCTCCGACCATTCCTTCAGCATTGATTTGATGCCTGTAGAACTAGGAAGCTTTGATGTTATTATCGGCATGGATTGGTTATCTAAGAACCATGCGAAAATTGTGTGCCATGAGAAAATAGTTAGGATGCCTCTCGCAGATGGCAACACTCTAAATGTGCAAGGCGAAAAGAGTGGAACCAAACTAAATCTCATATCAAGTATGAAGGCACGGAAGTTCCTTCGTAAAGGATGCCATGCCATACTAGCACACGTGACTGAGAAGAAACCAAAGGAAAAACGTGTGGAAGATGTTCCTGTTGTCCGCGAATACCCGGAAGTCTTTCCCGAAGACTTGCCAGGTTTGCCTCCAACGCAACAAGTAGAGTTTCGCATTGACTTAGCGCCAGGTGCCGCCCCCGTAGCTAGATCTCCTTACCGTCTAGCACCTTCCGAAATGCAAGAGTTATCTAGCCAATTACAAGAATTGCTAGATAAGGGCTTCATCCGTCCAAGCCACTCTCCATGGGGAGCACCCGTGCTGTTTGTCAAAAAGAAAGATGGCACATTCCGGATGTGCATCGACTATCGGGAACTGAACAAGCTAACCGTGAAGAACCGCTACCCGCTTCCTAGGATCGACGACCTATTTGATCAACTCCAAGGATCGAGCTTCTACTCCAAGATCGATCTAAGGTCAGGATACCATCAACTCAGAGTTAGAGATGAAGATGTTTCGAAGACAGCGTTCAGAACACGCTATGGCCATTATGAGTTCCTCGTAATGCCATTTGGTTTGACAAACGCACCCGCCGTGTTCATGGATCAGATGAACCGCGTATGCAAACCCTACCTGGATAAATTTGTTATCGTGTTCATTGACGACATTCTTATCTACTCCCGCAGTAAAGAAGAACACGAACAACATCTGAGACTTATCCTGGAGTTGTTGAAGAAGGAAGAACTCTACGCGAAATTTTCCAAATGCGACTTTTGGATTCGTGAAGTACATTTCTTGGGCCATGTGATCAACGACCAAGGTATCCACGTGGATCCCACAAAAATTGAAGCAATCAAGGATTGGAGCGCTCCCACGACTCCAACCGAGATTCGACAATTTTTAGGTCTCGCTGGCTATTATCGTCGATTTATCGAGAACTTCTCGAAGATAGCTCAGCCACTGACCGCTCTAACCCAGAAAGATAAGAAGTTCATATGGGATGCCAAAACTGAAGCAGCATTTCAGTTACTGAAGCAAAAGCTTTGTGATGCCCCGATTCTATCACTACCCGATGGAATCGAAGACTTCGTTGTTTACTGCGATGCCTCGCATCAAGGTTTAGGTTGTGTATTGATGCAACGAGAGAAAGTCATCGCCTACGCATCACGTCAACTGAAGATTCACGAGAAGAATTATATGACCCACGAATTGGAACTCGGAGCCGTTGTCTTTGCTCTCAAGATCTGGAGCCACTACCTATATGGTACACAGTGTACCATATTCACCGATCACAAAAGCCTCCAGCACATTTTCAATCAGAAGGAGTTGAACATGAGACAACGCCGATGGGTGGAACTGCTAAATGACTACGAATGCGAGATTCGTTATCATCCGGGCAAGGCTAACGTAGTAGCCGATGCCCTGAGCAGGAAAGAGCGTGCCAAGCCACTTCGTGTTCGAGCCTTAAGTATGACCATACACTCGAATCTTGTTTCACAAGTGCGTGACGCTCAGATTGAAGCCCTCAAACCGGAAAACCTAACTGGAGAAGGTTTACGTGGAATGGAGAAACAATTGGAAGAGAAACCTGATGGAACCAAGAACTTCATGGATAGGCTATGGGTACCTGTCTATGGAGGGTTAAGGCAATTAATTTTCGATGAAGCTCACAAGTCGAGATATTCCATTCATCCCGGATCAGACAAGATGTACCACGGCCTGAAGAAACAATTCTGATGGCCTAACATGAAAGCAGAGATAGCCACTTATGTCGGCAAATGCTTAACATGTTCAAAGGTCAAAGCCGAATACCAGAAACCTTCTGGAATGTTGACTCAGCCGGTAATCCCGGAATGGAAATGGGAAAAAATATCCATGGATTTTATCACGAAACTGCCTAAATCCCGATCTGGATATGACGCTATCTGGGTGATAGTGGATCGATTGACAAAGTCGGCACACTTCTTACCGGTCAATGAGAAGGATAAGATGGATAAACGAGCCAAGCTTTACATAAAGGAAGTCGTTTCACGCCACGGTGTGCCCAAGTCCATCATATCCGACCGAGATAGTCGATTCACCGCACACTTCTGGAAATCTCTACAGAGAGCTTTGGGTACTCGACTCGATATGAGTACTGCCTACCATCCGCAAACATATGGCCAAAGTGAGAGGACTATCCAAACTCTAGAGGATATGCTGAGAGCATGTGTGATAGATTTCGGACCCAAGTGGGACGAGCACCTCCCTCTTGCCGAATTCTCATATAACAACAGCTATCACACCAGCATTCAAGCTGCACCTTTTGAGGCACTTTATGGGAGAAAGTGTAGATCCCCACTCTGCTGGACTGAGATTGGAGACAGTCAATTAACTGGTCCTGAGTTAATCTTTGAAACGACTGAGAAAATCTTTCAAGTCCGTGATCGTCTGAAAGCTGCCAGGGACAGACAGAAGAGCTACGCCGACAACCGACGCAAACCCCTGTCCTTTAAAGTGGGTGATCGCGTCATGCTAAAGGTGTCACCTTGGAAAGGTGTCATCCGGTTCGGCAAACGAGGAAAACTCAACCCTCGTTATATTGGTCCCTTCGAAATCACCGAAACCATCGGACCGGTAGCTTACTGTTTAAATCTGCCCGCCGAGTTAAGCAGCGTTCACGATGTCTTTCACGTTTGTAATCTTAAGAAATGTTTATCTGATGAAACGCTCATCGTCCCGCTTGATGAAATTCAAGTGGACGAGACCCTACACTTCATTGAGGAACCCGTGGAGATACTTGACCGAGAAATTAAAAAGCTGAAGCATAGCCGCATTCCCATAGTCAAGATACGATGGAACTCCAGACGAGGACCTGAGTACACGTGGGAACGCGAGGATCAAATGCGTCAGAAGTATCCACGCCTGTTTGAGAACGTCGCATCCACCAGTAACCAAAACTGAATTTCGGGACGAAATTCTTCTAACTGGGGGAGAATGTGACACCCGGTCCAAAAATCAGGTCAACTCTCTCTCCGTTGACTTTTGTTGACTTTATTTATGTGATAACTATGTGTTTTCTGTTTTCTAAACTGCATGATTAACCGCGTTTAGTTAAATGATTAACTGATTTAAACTTCGCGTTAGATAACTGTGATATATGAACGTTTCATGTTATTATTAATGGAACTTTAATAATAAGAAACTAAATATAAAATTTGACATTTTATATTTTATCAAACTGATTTAAATTGTTAAAACGTTTTATGAATTAAAAATGTTATGAAAAGCATTTCGTTGTCAAGACTTAGCCGAACGAGTTACTCGTTTCACCTATTGGGCCCGGTAAGCCCAATAAGCCCAAAAATGTCCGGATCGACCCAAAAACTCAACCGAAGGTTCACCTCAACGTACCGAGTAAATCCCTCGACTCGGATACCCGACCCGCGGCCCGAAACACATTGGGCCGAACCGGCCCAATCCCTTTTTCTTTTCTCGCGGCCCGCCTACCCTCGGCCCAACCAAACCCGTAATGGTCTTCGGCCCGTTCGCCTACCAAATTTCCGATTGGGCTTCGGCCCGTTCCACCATCTAAACCGTAATGGGCTTCGGCCCATAACCCTTTCCCATTTCGATTGGGCTTCGGCCCAATTGTAAAACAATAAATTAAATTGTTATAAGCCCATCAGTTTTTATAAAAACTAACCCAACATTTAACCCATTAATATTTTATAAAATTTGGGTTAACAACGTTTATAAAGATAAAAACCACCTTTCAATTGGATAAATTATACTTGGATTTTATTTTAATAAGTTATGATTTTATTAAACTCCTAACCACTATATATATTATAAAAGTGTTAAGCTTTTATAAAACACTTGAAAGTTTATAAAAATAATTAACCTACTCTTGGTTTAAACTAGAGGGCTTGAGGGATTGACAACACACTATAAACCATTGGATAATTACCTTGATTAGGCTATAAAAGGGAGCCTAAGTGCCACCCTTGGTTCCCCACACCCAAACATCTCTCTCTTGCTCCCTCCCTTGAGACCGGTCCCCCACCCCAACCGGTTCCCACCACCGCCGGCTGCTGCCACCGTCCGCCACCACTGCCCCTTCGTCGGACCGCCTTCACCCGCCGCCGGACCACCGTAAACCACCACCAACCGTCGCCAACCACCATCAAATTCCTCTCACCTTTTGTGAGTCTTTTAACTCACATCTCTATCATATTTTTTTTCACCCATGAACACCTTCAAGTCTTGACAACAACCCCAACTTAAAACCAAGTCTTTACTCATTTATTCTTCTTGAATGCTTGTTTTGTTTGATCAACTAACAACAACTCACTTCTTAATCCCCTTTCTCTCAAGATCAAACACTTTTATGGTGCATTTTGAATGCTTAAAGATGGCCATCAAGGGTGGTGAAACACATTTGCAAAATCATAAGAAAGTAGCAAGTGTGCACCATGAATCTTGATTATGAAACCTTAGTTTCATAAGTTAGTTGATTTGAACAAAATACAAGCCTCTTCATATAAATTAAAAATGTTAACTAACAATCTATACATGTTTATATTCATTGTCCTAACACAAATGTGTTAGTGATTGTTATTTACATTTATTTGTCCTAACACAAAAGTGTTAGTGATTGTTATTTACATTTATTTGTCCTAACACAAATGTGTTAGTGATTGTCATTTAGTTTTTCTTGTCCTAACACTATGTGTTAGTGATTGCATTTTATTTAGTTTGCGATTAGCTTTGGATCGAAATCAGTGTTCCCGATCGTAAACGAGGGTTTGCGATCGTAATCAAGTCTTCTCGATCATAATCTCATTGTTTGGACATTTGGACTTTAGTTTTAGGTTTCCTAAGCTTTCGAAATGGATTTTGAACCAAGTATGTATCAGAAGTTGGACTTCGAGATCGGATCTATTACTCGTCCACCTAGACTTATGTCAGCAGATAACTTTTTGGAATGGAAGTATAGGTTCGAAAACCACTTGAAGAGTGTTGATTTAAGGTTATGGAGAGCAGTGCTGAATGGACCACACATACCTATGCATGGAGCGGGAGCTAAAGTAGGAAAGGCCAAGACTGAAGATGAGTTTTAGGATGATGACTGGGAAAGATGTAACAAGGCTGAGAGGGCCTTTGCTATTATGACAATGGCATTAACACCAGATATTGCTCAAGGCTTTAAGCATTGCAAGACGGCAAAGGAATTGTGGAATGCATTGATTGTTGCATATGAAGGAAATCCAGACATCAAGGCAAGTCGAAAGCAGATGTTGAAGCAGAAATTAAATTTGTTTAATCACATCCAAGGTGAATCTTTCGAGGCACAAGTGCAAAGATTTGTCTCACTGATGGCAGAAATGTTAAGTTATGGTGTGGAGCCAGAAACGGAAGATAAGAATTTGAAGCTGCTAAACAGTTTGCCAAAGTCATGGAACACCAATATATCAATTATTAAGGACAACAACAAATTGAGTGAGCTGTCTCTGGATGAAATGATCAACAAGTTGAAGTCCAAGCTGATTGATGATAAGCAGCGTGAGTTGAATCATATAAGCTCACTTAGTTTGGCTGGGAAGCTGAATCAAGCTTTGTTGTCGGAAGAGGTTGATGAGAAGCAGAAAGGAAAGTCTGTTGGAAGTGGATCTAGTTCAATGACCCAAGCGAAGGCATTTGTGGCACAACCCCAATCTAGTTCAAGTGGAGGTGACACTTCTGAGGCGAACAACGATCCCAATTTTGCTCTGGGTATGGGATTCATGAACAGTTACCATGCTTTAATGGCCGGAACCCTAATTCCCTCTGAGATTCTATCAGGGGAACTTAATCAGATTAATCCAGAGGATGTGGAGATGTTGGATGTCTCTTGGCAAATGGCTATGGCGGTGTTCAGGGCTAAGAAGTTTATGGCTACTACAGGGCGAAATGTTTGGAAGGATCAAGACAAGATCAGAATGGGGTTTGATAAGACAAAGCTCAGGTGCTACAATTGTGATGAATATGGTCATTTTGCTAGGGAGTGCAGCAAACCGAGGAAGGAGAAAGCAGAGATGAAGAAGCCAGCTGATGGGAAGGCTAAGGCAGAAACAAGTGCCTTGATAGTGCAGGGAGGTGGAGGTTATGACTGGACCCCCCAGCTGAAGGATCTGACCCCCCAGCTGAAGGATCTTAGTCTGACACATGCTATGATGACAACTATGGATGATGATGATGAGGAAGAGCATGCTTTTGTGGTTACTGAAGATGAACCTGAGGAGAATGAAGCAATGGCTGCAGATCACACCAAGGTATGTTCTAACCCTGCTTGTGATCGTATAATTACTACTCTTAGACAATATTGCAAAAACTTTGAATCTGAATTGTTTGAAGTAAAATGTGAAAAGAGTTCGTTTAAGGGTAGATGGCAAAAGAACGAAGAGAAGGTTAAAGCCCAGAAATTAGATATAACAAAATATAAGAACCTTGCAACTGAGAATGCCTATTTGTATGACAATGCTAAGTTAGAAATAGCTGAGCTAAGTAAACAGATAGAAGAGCTTAAGCATAAGAACAATGAAATGCAGGTTAAGCTTGATATCAACCTTATGAGAAGCAAAAGGATGTTGCAGGCTAGTAAATCTTTAGACACTTGCATAACTGAGGTTAGAATGGGAAAAGACAAAGGTGGAATAGGAATTAGCTTTACAAGCAAGAACGTTGTCCCTCAAGATAAAACTAGAGATGTTATAGGAATGATCTTAGAGGAGGATCAGATAGATAGATCTGCATCGGAAATGCATGAGGAAGGACCTCCCTTAGATAGTGTCTTGGTAGGAGTGAAGCCTTTGACTGAAGAGGAAATTGAGAATGAAAAACACATGACTTATGGGTTGGGTAAAATGGACAGAGTGATGACAGACCCATGTGAAGCAGGTCCATCCAATACTTCACTGAATAACTGTGTGAGCGCTTCTAATGTATCTGTTTGTTGTGCAGATGAAGTAGAAATCAAAGACATTTCTGAGAAGGATGCAGAGTGTCAGAGAGTGGATGAGAGTCATGCGTCTAGTAGTTCTAGTAGTTCTAGTTTATGTTTACCTAAGGATGATGTAATGGCACTTGTGTCAGAACTAGAAACATCCAAGTCAAAACAAGTAGCTGTATCGTTATTAAAAAATGTTTCAGAATCTAATGAAAAAGTGTCTGGTTTTAAAATTCGTGTGCCTAACACAAAAATCGGTCGTGAGACTAAGCCCAAAGACTTTGTTGCTTATCCCCAGGTTGTGTCAGCTTTTAATAGAACAAACAAATCTAAATCGGAACAATTTTGTTTAATTACACAATCTGATAAGGATAAACAACGTGTTATACACAAATGGGATGATAAGCCAGAGTGGAAGTCGTCTTACCCAAGACGTACGTACCTCTGTAGCCATGTCAATGGGCCTAGGCTCATGAATTGCTTTCAATGTGGAAAGCCAGGACATTTTGCAGCTAACTGTGTTAATAGACCTTACCAACCATACTATCCGCAAAACCCACGGACTAGTATGTTGGAGAAAATGATGACAGGTGAAAAACAAAAACAAAAGCAGAAGCAACAAGCTGTGTTTCAGGGGAAGCAGCATTTTGAACCAATGAAGACTGAACAGTCTAAGGTTTCAAATGCAAGGGCACCTGTGACAAAGCCTGTTGTGGATAAGTGGAAAGTGACCAGAACTCCAAAACAAACTTTTGAATCTAAAGGAGTTTACCAAAAGATAAAACCAGAATTTGTTGAAAAACAAGTGGCAAAAGTAAAAAGAGCTAATCAACCTAATGGCAAAGCGAAAGCCGAGCAACAGGTTTTGAAACAAAGCAATGTCACCCAAACAAAGCAACTTGTGTATACAAAGCTAAAACTTGAGTGGACACCGGTTAAAAAGCCAACTGGTAAAAAGGTCACTTCACCACAGAAGAAACCTGTGTCTGTGAAAATTTCAACAACTGTGTTGAAACCAGAGAAACCATCCACCTGGAAACCAAAAGTCAACATTCAGAATGGAAATGTGTCTGGATCAAAATCTGAAATGATCCACCAACTAGTTAACTACATTGATGCTAAAGGTGTGCCCAGATCTGTTATGGCCTGGGTACCTGGATCTCATTAATTTCTTATTCTTGTAGGGACAGCCAAGAAGATCTATCAGCAATCTCTGGTACGTTGATAGTGGTTGCTCCCGACACATGACCGGAGATCTGTCCCTTTTGGAAGATGTAGAAGATTTCGATGGTGGAGGAGTTTCATTTGCAGGAGGTGTGGGTGGTAGAATTAGTAAGAAAGGTGTGGTGAGGAGTGGAAATCTGTCTTTTTCTGATGTTCATTACGTGGAGGAACTGTCGCACAGTTTGCTGAGTGTGTCTCAGATCTGTGACAAGGACTATTCTGTGATGTTCAATCGAAAAGAATGTATTATATTGAAGCCTGGTGTGAAGATTCCCGAGGAGTGCGTACTGATGCGTACTCCAAGACGATCAAATTCATATCTTCTAAACATGGGCAAACCTCCAACGTCAGAAGAAGCATGCCTCATATCAAAACAGAATGAAAATTTGGCTATGTTGTGGCATCGACGACTAGGGCATGCTAATATGAAGAATTTGACCAAGCTCGCGAAAGGAGAGCATGTCAGAAAGCTGCCGATTAAAGACTTCTCCTCTATTGAAAAATGTGTGGCATGTGCGAAGGGGAAGCAGCACAAGTTGCCACATCGTCCAAAGATAGCAAATTCAGTGTCATCAGTTCTACAACTCTTACACATGGACTTATTTGGGCCTATGCAAGTTCAGAGCATCAGCAAGTTCTCCTATTGTCTTGTGATTGTGGACGACTATTCACGTTTTACTTGGGTCTTCTTCTTGTCTAACAAGTATGAAACTCCAGCCCTAGTGAAACAGTTTGTCACACTCATAGAAAACCAGCTGAACAAGAAGGTCAAAGCTATCAGATCGGATAACGGAACGGAATTCAAGAATGCTGAGTTGAATATGTTTTGTGGGGCTAAAGGCATAGACAGACAGTTCAGTGCTCCCTACACTCCACAACAGAATGGGGTAGCCGAGAGAAGGAATAGGACACTCATTGAAGCTGCAAGGACAATGATGTGTGAAGCAAAACTACCAATCTTCTTCTGGGCTGAGGCAGTCAACACAGCATGTTATGTGCAAAATCGCGTTCTGTTGAACAAACGTCATGAGAAAACTCCATATCAGATTGTCTACAAAGAGAAGCCGACAGTGGGTTATTTCAAGACTTTCGGGTGTCCGTGCACGGTGCTGATTCAGTCCGACGTAGGGAAATTCGAGGCGAAAGCGGATGAGTGTTATTTCGTTGGTTATTCGGGAAATAGTGCTTATCGAGTCTATAACAAGACCACTGGGTTGATCATTGAAGCATTCAATGTGGACTGGCTTGAAGATAATCCGACGGATGCAGGGACTGGACCAGATTGGATTTTTAACTACGGGTCTCTGTTTGAAGGTTTCAAGTTTTCGAATGATCTTCATAATTTGGGTGAAGAGGAAGAGATTATCACACAGCCCTCTGAATCAAGACCTTCTGTTGAAAGAGTCAGTGACAAAGCACCAGTTCCAGTTCCCACAACTGTCACCGCAGATGCCAACGCAGATGCTTCAGGAACTTCGGGAACGTGTGATATTGATTCAGAAATACAACAATGTTCAGGTATTAGTGATATAAATGATAATCTTGTGAATACTAATCTGCCTGTTTCAGTGTCTGTGCCAGATATACAGGTTTCAAGGATCAACAAGGACCATCCAGTCAGTAACATACTTGGACCTGTGTCTTCAGGAGTTAGAACTAGAAGCCGCACAGGAGATATCAATGTCTGCATGTACTCGTGCTTTATCTCCCAGATTGAGCCTCCCAATGTGATGGTTGCTCTCAAAGATCCAAACTGGATGGAGGCCATGCACAATGAACTTAATCAGTTCTCAAAGCTGGGAGTGTGGCGACTTGTGAAGAGGCCTGATGGTAAGAAGGTGATTCCCACGAGGTGGCTTTATAAGAACAAGAAGGATGATTCGGGGATCATTGTAAGAAACAAAGCAAGGTTGATAGTACAAGGGCACAGGCAAGTCCACGGTATCGACTATGATGAGGTTTACGCTCCGGTGGCAAGATTGGAAGCAATTCGGATCTTTCTAGCTGTGGCTTCGTATCTCAATTTTACCGTACATCAGATGGATGTGAAGACTGCCTTCCTGTATGCAGAGATGAACGAGGAAGTCTATGTTGCTCAACCACCAGGGTTCATAGATGAAGAAAATCCAGATCACGTTTATCTGCTGGATAAGGCTTTGTACGGTCTGCATCAAGCTCCTAGAACCTGGTATGAAACGTTGTCCACTCACCTGGTGGAGAATGGATATTCAAGAGGAGTTGTTGATCAGACACTGTTTAGGAAAAGGGTGGACGAAGACATAATCATGGTGCAAGTATATGTAGATGATATTATCTACGGATCGACAAACGAAGAATTGTGCACCGAGTTTGAGGAGATTATGAAGAAGAAGTTTGAGATGAGTGACCAAGGCGAGATGAGTTTCTTTCTTGCACTTCAAGTTAAGCAGGATGATTCTGGGATTCTTATTCATCAGGAGAAGTACGTGAATGAGATTCTGGAAAAATTCAAGATGCAGGATTGCAAGCCCATCGCCACTCCCATGGCATCCAGACCACTCTTGACAGCGGATCTTAACGGGGAGTCAGTGAGTGAATTCCATTATCGGTCGATGATTGGATCACTAATGTACTTGACAGCAAGCAGGCCAGACATCATGTATGCAGTTTGCGTGTGTGCTCGATATCAGGCTAACCCTAAACTCTCTCATTTAGCTGCTGTTAAACGTATCTTCAGGTATCTGAAGGGCAGGCCTAGGCTTGGTCTTTGGTACCCGAAGAACACTGATTTTCAATTATATGCTTTTACTGACAGTGATTATGGAGGTAGTGACCTTGACAGGAAATCTACTACTGGAGGATGTCAGTACCTGGGAGATAGGCTCATCTCTTGGCAGAGCAAGAAGCAGCATACCGTATCCAAATCAACTGCAGAAGCTGAGTACGTGGCCGCATCCGCCGGTACTTCACAGGTAGTGTGGATCCAAAACCAGCTCACGGATTACGGTATGGAATTCGTTAACACTCCCATATTTTGTGATAACGCTGCTGCTCTTGAGATTGTGAAAAACCCCGTCCAACATTCAAAAACCAAGCACATTGATATCAAGGTACATTTTATTCGTGATTGCTTTGATCGTGAGCTGATTCAGCTTCAAAAGGTAAGCTCCGATCAGAATGTTTCGGACATCTTTACAAAACCCCTTCCTCGTCCTAATTTTGAATCTTGTGTTGAAGGCCTGAAGATGATTGCCTTCGAGGAATGATCTGATCATCTATGTTTTTGTACAAAGTTTTTGGTTTTTAAATTTTATTTAAAAAAAAATATACTTAAAAAAAAAATATAGAAAATGACTGAAAAATTGAGTCTTGTTTCAAAAGCCTCACAAAAACAGGGGAAGAAATGGTGCTGGGTAAACTGAAAAGTTTTTATGATGTCTTTTGATAGGACTTAAAATTAAAAATTGTTCAAAGACGGTTGGAGACTGACACGTGTAAGGCTGATGTGAAAGACTGCTCGAAGATGATATGTCGGTAAGCTCAACCAAAACAATGATCATCTATGTAAGTGCAGTAATCTTAAACTCTATACATGTTTAGTTTCCCATCCTAGTCTACATGGTTTAAAAAACTGAGTCCCGACAAAAACGGGTTGAGAGTGGTATTTACCTAGTATTCACTCTCTCACACGCCATGCTTATACTGTATAAGACAACACCACAGAAAAGAAAAAGAAAAAGAAAAAGAAAAAGAATTCAAAAAATGAATATTCTGAAAAAGAAAAAGAAAAGAAAATAAAATTATTCAGTTGGTCTTCTCTGCGTGCTTATGCGGCCGACCTGATCATCAACTGATAATGTATGAAAAATAGAAATAAGTGGTAGTCAAAACAGTATTGCATGGTTCCTCAAGTTGGGGGTTTGTGAATCCTCAATAAACTCTGAGGTTGGGTAGGTTTTGCTATGGAAAATTGGGTGTGGGGACGGTTAAACATATCGGTAAATCTGAACAATATTTAAGCACTTTACTGGATGTGAGTTTCTGTGTTCAAACCACCTGACAATTGTCTAGAGTGTCTAGTAACGGAAGCTGAAAAGGGTTCCTCAGTCAAAGACCTGTCTGATATTATCTGTGAAAAATACCAGCACCAGGTATGTAATTATTTGAAATTTCTGAGGTAAGTTTGTAAATATTTTAATTTGTTTTTGATTTTATCTGTTTTAACTTTTAAATTTTTTTTTATGATCATGATCGGATACTCGGGGCTAAGTTTGAGGGGAAGCTTCGTTAAAATTCTCTGTTTTATCTCAATGTTAACATCTTTTAAGAGAATTAAAGGTTTGGGAGTTGTTTAAAACAATTTTGAAGTTTAAGGGGTGTAAATGAAAATTTCAAAAAAAAAAGGAGTATAAAAAAACCCATAACCCGTTTACGATCCTCACATCCTCTCCTTCACCATTTACGATTCCGGCTAGCAGAAACCCTAACCGCCACCGCTTTCGCCGGAAAACTGCTTCCAGCCACCTCAGATCATCCTTCGTCTCAACCAAGCACGACTTCACCCTCGCCATCGCTTTCCAACCAAAAGCCCCATCTCTATTGACTGCTTTCACGAGATTTCGTAGATCTATTCACAGTTTTTGTGGCCGAAACCCTAACTCAAGTTCTTTGTCACCATTCACTGATTTCGAGTTGATTTCTCGAAGAGTTGAAGTCGGTTTTGTGTTTAAATCCCATCTAAGGTAGTCTTGGTTGTTCGTTTTAACTGAATGATGGATTTTAACGCGTTTACGAGTATGTTGCAGGTTTAAAAAATGGAGGCGTTCTGTGTTTACGATCCTCGGTGTGAAGAAGACGACGTTCCAGTGTTTACGATACATGTTTACGATTGGTGTTTGCGATCCGAGCTTACGATCCATTGTTTACGATTCCTGATTACGACTCTTAGAGTCTACGATCGGGGTTAGGGCTTTATCGAGTGTTTACGATTGGACCTAGCTGATTACGATTGGACTTTGTTTGGATCGATCGTGAACCCATAATAGGATCGTAAACCCATACCTTGAGTCGTAATCTCATAATAATCTCATAAACTCTTAATTTTTTTTTAATTTTTCATCAAACTTGAACTTGTTTAAGATAAAATTTATGATGTTTGTGAAACGTGTGATTCAAAATCAAATATTTTACTTGAACGATTCAATTGAAATTTTTCAGAATTTTTTCAAATTAAATAAGTTAATCAATTGAATTTCAAGTTGTTTCCAAACAAAATAGTTTTTGATGAATATGTCTGATACATATGTCTTGTCTTTCTCAGATGGCAGAAGAGATGCTTATTGGAGATATAAAATATGAGCAGGATCACTGTATGCCTGCTTATCTGGAAGACCCGCCAGAAAAACATATGGAGCTATTCTACTCGCTGGTGGCAGGGATGAACACATGTAAAATCAATCACGCCTTGAGAACGAATGTACTCATCGACGAGATGCTGGTCAGAGAATTTTGGGGAACTGCCAGGGCAAATTCTGACAAAACAAGGATTACTGCAACGGTCAATAACAGACAAATTGTTATTGAGGAAGAAGATATAAGGCAAGGGCTGAACATTACTGATGATGCTTCGCATCCTATCAAGTATTCGAAGGAGGTAGTTCTGGCAGGGGCACAATCAATGGGGTATGAAGGAAAATTTCCGCCCATCTTCAAGAAGCTTCTGCCGCACTACTGGAGGTGTCTGGCGCACTATATGCAGAAATCTTTTCTTGGGAAAAGGACAAGCTTCGATCAATTAAATCAACTTCATGGAACTGCCTTCGTTGCTTTGGCCCTAGATTGGAACTTCAACTTTTCAAAGATGATGCTAATTGACTGGATAGGCAATGCAGAACTAAGTGCCAGAGAACAATTTTTGATGACACCTAGGTTTGTACAAATGGTGGTAATGAAGAAGTATCCGATGATAGAAGAGAGAATTGAGAAGCTTGATGTAAAAGTGATGGATATTGGAGTCTTTGGTCTGCAAACCCAAGACAGACCAGGCAAGCAGACATTTGAAGGAAGATTGGAGTGGGTTAAGAGAGGTGCGTTCCCAGAAGTGGCACGGGAACAAGTAATGGATGACTCTGAGCCGGAGGCAGAGGTTCCCAATGTTAACGCATCCGTTGCTGAGGACCAGGATGCCACATTACCTCTAGCTGTCAATGTACAAGAAGATGATGTCATTCCATCAGATGAAGAAAATATAATGGATGACATCCTTACTGGCCAGGACATAACTGAAGATGATATTTATGGGGACTTGGAGCCACTAACCCATAAAAGGTCAAGAGAAGATATGGTTGGGTCGTCTGGCAGTGATGATACACCTCCTGAGCTGAATATAAACGTTGATGAAGTTTTCGTAGAAGAACCCGTCCCTGCTCGTGAACCATCTCCACGAAAGAAATCAGATCCAAGGAGCATACGGTTCAAATTCACCAAGACTAGCTCGAGCCTAATGATTGTAGAACCAACTGGACCCAGTTCTGAGGGTCCCAGTGGTCAAGAAGAAACCGTTGATGAAGCCCTTCAAGAGCAACCGTCTTTCACACAGACTGAAGATGTGGTTGATCAACCTGCCCCTGTGCAGCAAGCTAGTCCGATTCTGAACGTGCAAAGCCCTGTACGTGAAGATAGGCAATTTCTGGAGGTTGAGAGCACCTTCGTTGCTCCAAGTCCGGTTAGAGTGAGCATCTCTACCGCGACCAGCCAACCACTCGCGGCTCCAGGTTTCCGCCCATTGATGGCTGCTGAGCTTCCAATAGATTTGAGGATTAGTGCTGATCCTCAGATCAACTTCCTGATCTCTCAGAATAGGATCAGACAGAATGAGATCAAGGCGCTCATGGAAGAAAACCAACGTTTGAGAGAGAAGGAGGAGGCAAGCAACAAATATATGAGAGAGTATGAGGTGGCAGACAAGGAAAGAATGGAATATCTTTACAAGATGATAAAGGACCTGAGAAGGAAGGTTAATGAACTGACAGATGGTGCAGGGCCTAACAACACAGGTGCCCCTGGTCAGAGTTCATCTCAGGGAAATCAAGCTGCTGATGCAATGGAGACTGACGAAGGAGATGAGAATATAGTGATGCCGGATTACGCCCACTGTGGCAGGATCATCTCAAAGGCTCCAAGATTCCATGAAAACTGGTTCAAGGAGTTTTTCCAAGGACCAGCTCCCACACAGTACACCATTGATGTTGGTGAAAGCTCGATTGATAGACGTGGGAGTCGTGAGACTATCTTATGCTGGCATTACGATATGGAGAAGAAAATCTTTGCCGTGATCCGTGACGGTTATAGTCCAGTGGAGTACTACTCTTCACGTGCTCAATTCCACTCCTGGACTGAGCCTGAGATCAGGAGCCTTCTGAGAGCTCCATTTATTAACAGGTGGAATGGACCAGAAGGTAATCAGATCAGAGATAATCTGCTAGGCCACATGGAGAATGATTTCAGAGATTTCGAGCTGAAGGAGGTCAGGTGGAGAGAGACCGGGACTGACCCTGTGACAGGGCAGTCTATTGGAGAAGCACGGAGGCCACCAACTAAGCGCACAAGGGTGATTAATATGTTGGACGAGATCGAGGATGAAACACTGGTAAGAAACTTTGATTGCTGGTATTACGATCCAACAACACATGAAGTGGTGGTTCTCTGCAAGCCGATGCGTCAATTCAGATTTTATGACCCGGTGGATTTGCTTAGATTTGGTGAGAGAGATATCAAGCTTCTGGCCACCCAACCCATACTTGGAGACGAGAATGATATGGCAAATGCTATAAGGGTTGGGATATTTGATGGAGCAGCGAAGAAGATTGTAGAGAACGGATGGTGGTCGAACAACGTTCAAACATCATTCAGGTTTGACTTGCTGCTGCCGTGAAGTGGTCTAATGGTTCATGCCTAGGGGAAGATTGTAGGGCTATATTATGTAAGGCATGAACATTAGTTGGGCTTTTGTATTTGGGCTTAATCTAGCTTAGTTAATAGGCCATGTGGGCCATTTAAATGATTATGATTGGGCTAGGTTAGTGTTTATGATTGGCCCATGTTCATGTATGAGGTGGTATAAATACCACCTCATTGTAATCGGTTTTGGCAAGCTTTTCTAATACATTTTGAGTTTACGATTTCTTGGTTATTCTCTCCATTTACGATCAGCTTCAAACAAGTAGGGTTTCTCATTCAAGATTAGATCTTTCTCTTAGATCTAGTCTATTTCTTCTACTTGTTTCTTGAATCAATCGCATTTGAGGTTTCCGCACTCATTTGTGATCAAATATCGTGTTATTGATTTGATTTCGGACCTACAATTACACATGTAACCTATGACTAAAACAAGAGGAATGTTACTTGATTTGGAAAGATTAACACATTAAATATGTGTTATTAAAAGTTCAAGACAAAAAGAATAAACATAGATTTTATTACTAAAAATGGTGAGAATAATATTTATATCAAATGATTGGTTTGACATAAATACTTGGATTTATTACAAGTTTTAAACTTTCTAAAACTTTGGAGATAAATGGATTATTCTATAAAAAATGTCACTTGTGAAAACTAAATATTTTTGTAAAAGGATTTTTATAAAAATAAATCAAAGACAAGCTATTGACTTTAAATGTTAATATGGATTTTTATGAAATCAAAGTAACCAAAAATGGACTTACGTTCGTTGGAAATGTTAAATAAAATCAAGTTTTTATAAAAGACGATTTTATATAAATCCAAGCGTCGTTACAATGTTTTGAAAATATTTATGAAAGAAATATATATATTTCATGCAAATGAAATATTAAATGCTTTCGAAATATAAATGATTAAGTGTTAGAAACTCCGAATGTTTTCTTTAAAGATTCATGTTTTAAAAATAAAGCAAACGTTTAATAATTATTCTTGACAAATAATTATTTGCAAAAGATATAAACCATGCTTTATTCACCAAAGTATTGTTAATCATAATTATTTAAGATAATTATAACTTGCAAGATTAACAAATCGAATATGTAATTATTTAATTAAAAATAATTATACGAACTTGTGAAAATAATAATAAACATTATTATTATTTTAAACTCAATATTCAAGACTTTGTTGAATTGTTAAAAATGATTATTCTTTGGTTATATTTATTTAACATAAATATAAATCATCACCAAACGTATTTGTTTGATAAATACAAGTTAACGGGTTTTTCAAACATATTTAAACGGATCAAAAACGTCAAGACTTGACCGGTATCACTTGGGTGACTTACGTTACTCAATTGATCTTTGACCTTATGTATATGCTTATTAAATGATTTAGGACGTTACGTGCTACCGTCCCTTCACCGCTTTCATATCACTTACCTGCTGAATCAGTGACTTTCACGGCCCCTTTTCCTTTTAACTGTTTTATACTTTGGGGGAGAAATCATGAAATCTGATAAATGCTTTTTACTTAATATTATGGTTTATCTGTTAGCCGTATGACTACTTGTTCTCTTACTGATTGCCCAACTTGGTACATTATCGTTATAAACGTTTGTACAACCGTAATCCCACCATTAGTTGATTTCAATTAGTTCTGTACGAAACGATAGCTAGTGAATAGATCTATTTGGGTTGACAACCCTACCCTAACTGGTAGCTCCAGTTCTGACTCCGGATTGTCTGGGGTACACGTCAGTTATTTTGCTCTGTTTAACATCTCTGGGCAAGAGATGCTGGGTGGGTAAACCGTTAGTATTTGAAATCAAGGTTCAGGTGAGATCATGCAACCACAACGGTAAACCAACGTAATATTTAAGTATACTGAAAACTGTTTTACAATGATTAAACTGTGAGTCTTAAACCTGTGAACCTCACCAACTTTATGTTGACCTTTTAAACTCATGATTTCTTAGGTAATTGACGCAACTCATGAAGACATGCAAATGGGGGCTAATGTACGCTATCGGACCTGCTTAACGGAGTCATAGTCCCGACTATCCAAATAAACCGACTTATGCTTTTTAATATTAATTTAAGACTTTATGTTTTCAAATTGTAAGACATTATCGTTTCCACTATCCTTTCCGCTGCAATGAAATGAAGTAATGTTTTATGAAGTTTTAATTTATTAGAAGTTGTTCTATGTATCCTCGACTATGATTCCATTCTCGCTCACACCCGAAACCGTTGACCGGGGTGTGACAATATTAGAAGTATATTTGAAATCTAAAAATGACAAATTAGCGTGTTTAAAGTTCAAAATATAGTTTACCGGATCTAATAGCCCAAGTCTTATATATATATATATATACGAGTGTAAAATACGGTAACGTGACAAATTTGGTAACAATTTCTAGTGATCAAATGCTTAAAAGGACAAAAAATAATAAAAACAGGAAAACTCGTGACCTCTATGTCAAGGCACAACGTCCAAACCACTCGGCCAAGGGGTCTGTTCGTGTTGGGAATCCGATCGAAATTCTTTTATGTATAGGCAAGCGGCCAGAAAAAAGTTTAGGGAAAATAACAGGTTAAAAAGGGTGAGGTCGTGACTCGAACCCGTGTCCCTCGCATACAAACCCATCAACCAGACCATCCGTGCCAGATTGGCGTCTGTTACAAACTCGGTACGATAAATATATAACACGTACCCGCCTGGCTTCATCTTCTTCACCCAATAACTTCAGTGGCCGGAGTTCTATTTCGGTCACTGAAAAATCGCAAAAACATAGAAAAACTCAGAAAATGTGTGACTAACACAGGGGTGAATTTACCTTGAGTCCCTGGGTTATAGACATCGTAATGAAACCCGCAACACGAACGAAACTCGAACTCGAACTCTCTATCGTTGCTCCTTTCATGCGACTGACATCCCTGGCTTGTTCAAGGGTAGTGACTGATTTGTGGTGAGACAGTGGTGTCTCGATGATGTTCTCGGGTCGCCAGAAAACCAAAATGAGAGAGATAGAGAGAAATCGAGTGACAAGAGATTGAGTGTGTCTTGGTGACTTGATTCAATTATATAAGTATCATTTATCTCCATTAATAGCCACAAGAGTAACCGACCGAGTGATTGGAATTGGTCGAAACCGATTTCCATACCTTGAATGTGTTTTATTGAGTATTAAATCAACTTTTGGTAATTGGGAAAAACAATCCTTCCAAACTTTTTACTTTAGAATGACAAGTTTGGTTACTTGCAAAAATAGTCTCTCAAGGTTTATAAACACTAATGACATCTAATGGAGGTTAGCGGATGAACAAATAAACGATGAATATACATACGTCAAACTATATTAATGTATAACATTAGTTCGAAAATATAAACTTAACTGACTGCATAAAATCATAGATAACAATTCCCAATTCTCCATTTAAATTCACATATAATCATAGGTTTTAAATCCATAACTTATATATATATATATATATATATATATATATATATATACTACTATATAATACATATTCGTCCTAGGGTATTTTCGTCATTAAATTTTCTTAATTTTAAGACATGTACAAAAGTTTATGCAGTATGTACAAGTGTTTGAATCATCTAATTAAAGCAACTATCTACGTCCCGTTCAATACTGATGCTATAATAGTAATTCACCTATCTCTGCATTTACTCCTCCAAGCACGCGCCTCCATCGAACCACGCTTCTTCACCCTCTCTCCCCTTCAATTGGGCAATGCTTCGTTGCTCTCCTTCTCCTTCTTCAACCACACTTACTTTTTTAATAATGATTCTTTCTCCCTCGATTGGCGGTTGTATTGAGGGTTCAAATCGGAGGAGTCTATAACGCAGAGTACTTACCATTTCCCCAAGCCTATGCAGCTCCGGTCATTTCTTCTTGGCTTCTACATCGGAGGTAAAAATTATCACTCTCTCTCTCTCCAAATTTCTCATCTTCTTTCATCAGATCTAGATGTCTCGATTAAACTAAATATCACGCTTGAAAGATTTGAAATCTGGCTCATAACGATTTTACTTCCGAGGGTTTTGGTTTCTTCTTAAATTTGCTCAGAAGAATGATGTTTCTTCCTTCTATATAGGTAAATTTTAATCAGTTTTGTTTACTTCAAATTCTTTGTTCAATTTCTTAATTTTAAAGTTTAAATTGAAGATTCACTTATCCTTAAAATGGGTTTTGTTCGAATTTTTCTGGGTATTTGATGTTCAAACTCTTACCTTGTTTAGGCTTTTGGGGATGAAGAATAGAACTCTGTTTTATCAAGAAATCGTATACCCAAGGTAAAGTTTTGTTGATTTTTGGTTTTCCGTACTTTTTACGTCTACGTATCAAAGATTCATTGATTTGTATGCTGGTTTTTGTTCGAATTTAACTGGGTTTTTGGTGTTTTGGTGTAGATTCCGTTTAGGGTTTTGGATTAATTATTGGGAGGGAATTGCTCACTTTCACATGTCATTTGAGTTTGAGTTTGGAAAAGTTGTTTAAGGGATGAATTTGCTTGCACCTAAGTAATCATTGATTTTAATCTGCAGATTTCAAAAATATCTATACCAAATTTATTGGCATCTCTATCCACAAAGAATTAGTGATGTACACGAACTTGAAGATCTTGACGTTTCGGTGTTTTGCTTCAGGATTATGCAGGTAAGAATGAACATCAGGTTTCTATGTCAGTGTATATGGAGGTGTTTTCTCAGAGCTTCCTTATTGTGACTCATTTATTGGTTAAACCCAAAGACTTTTTGACTCGTTGGCAAACTCGATTAATCCAGCAAACTAGATAAAAATTCTTTAGCTTTATATATTATGTAACGGTATGTGTCTACAATTCTATTTGTATTAAGGTTTGTCATGTGTTTGATTTTTCATGTTGGAGGGCATATATTCATAACTTGCATCCAGATTTTTAATTTCCGTTTAGCAGGTTGCAGATTCTGTTTGATGTGCTTTTTTCATATCTGGATATCTAATAGTGTTCATAATTATGTTTTCAAGTTGTAAAGCTTTAGACGTCGTGATGTGCTTTTGATGGGGTTGTCAAATTCAGGTATGGTTCCGGATATTTTTTTTTCATATGTACGTGTTGCTGCAGATTTCTACAGGCCTGATTTCTTATGGGGATTATAGTTCTTCTGAGGTAAAACTTCTTTAATTGATTTCATAGCAGTTAATTGTTTTCTAAAGTTTATCTGATTTTCAAATTGAATTCTAAATTACTACAGGTTAGGTCATGGTAGCTACTAAGTTTCTAATTCTATTAAATTGTTGGTTGAAATTAGGTCAAATAATACAAGGCTAATTGATGAGGAACAAAACACGGTGAGTGTTTGTACATTATCTTCTTTATATGCAATGTCTTTGGTTTCTTTGCTGAGACTAATTGGATTGTTTTACAAGACCTGGATGTGTTGAAGCCGGATTGAGGATTCCTGAATCTTGTAAGGTGAGGATTTCTTCGGGTATCTATCGCTTCTCTTTAATATTTTTTGTTTGCTATTATTGTTTAGTTTATTGTGTGCATATTATGATGTTTAGGAGTTTTTATAACTTGTTTATGTTCTTGGACCTTTTTTGGTTTCAAATTCGAATTCATGATTTCTTGAATGGGTTGCATTATGTGGTATGTTGTTATTTAAGAAAGCATTAAGATCTCAGAAAACATACGGGATATATTAAAAAATACTGGTCATATTTATAAGTTTGGGTACATGGTTATTTCAAAACTGTCATAGAGTTTACATATTTATAAAAGTTCAGTAAACTGCAAATGAGACTGGTCATATCTATAAGTTTGGATACTTATTTTTAAAAACTGCATTTATAAGTGTCTATATATGTGTATATGTGTATGTTGTAAAATCTTAAATTATTATTTTGTTTGCGAATGAAGTACTTGCTGTGATTGATACAAAATAAACCAAAATTATTTATAATGGAAACTTTCCCTGTCTTAATGGATTGAATTATGGGTCCGAGATGATTTTTATTTGATGGGTCTTTTCTTTCCTCAAATCATTCTAATGTTTGCTATATTTTTCACAGGGAGACTTTCACAACTGACTAGAAGTTTAGAAGAGAATTAGAATTCTTACAGAAAGTAATAGATTTGGTTTTTTTATTTTCTACTTGAAGTATCAAATTATTTTATCTATACCGATTAGTCGTTGCCATTTGTAGAGTGGTGATCCATTAAATGTAAAAGTTGGGACTGTAACGTCAATGAGCCTGTTTGCCACATCACTGTTGATCAACATCCAAAACAATTTGGGATAAGGTTCACATGTGTTCTTTAATATCAGTTTAGAGGTCCCAATTTTGAGTCTTTGACAATTACTTCTGAATGCGTTGATTCAGGTTATGGTTTATCACTATGGTCAAGTGGGTAAAAGACATCTCAAAGGAGTCGAGTGAAACGGGTTAGTAGTCGTCGAGTATTTTTTTTTCTCTATGAATTAAACCCCCAAGATGAGTTTATGTATGAAACTATATTTTAATTAAAAATATCATCCATAAAATCACATCAAGTTCCTTTAAGTAAGGTTCAATATTTCTGCCAAATCCGGTCAATTCTGTCACTTCTAAAATCTAAATATCATCATCATTGTTTGTATGTCCATTTCTTTTAACTAGATCACTGTTGATCAATATATTTTTCTTTTTTGTATATTTTAAAGTCCATTTCTTGAAACACTATTTAAAGTTTTATTTGTTTATTATCATAATTTTGCAGGCATCAAACAAAGTCCATGGTCTACATTGGATGCAATAAATTTGGGTATGTTTTTTCTGAAAAGTAATTTCTCTATATCTTTATTCCCTCTTTTTTCATAAAACTGCAATATTTGTGAGAGAGAAACAATATGAAGATGTTTAACAGACTCAAGAGTCTAAGTATATTTCTAACAATGACATAAACAAACATGTCCTTTTCATGTTATGTTGGAAAGTCAAATATATTACAATTGAATACTGCCAATTTAGAGATGAAGGAAACAAATATTTTGGTATTTAACTAGGCAGGTGCATCAAATATTATCACACATCATACTATTTTGAAACTGAACTTCTATTTTAACATAATGGTACATGATAGAGGCTTTGCACGTTCTACTGAACTTCAAAGGAACACATGAAGTAAATCTTCTTAATGCATCTTCGTGATTATTCGGATATGTCTATGAAATTGACATTTACCTTGATTATTTATTGAACATTTGAATCATGTTTCGATGACATTTCTTGTTTTTATTCTTTTATTGCAGGCTCGGGTAATTTTTTTTAAAGAGAAGGGATACTGAATAAACCAGAAGGTCTCTTTATTGACCAAAAGGGGATGATGTATGCTGCAACTAGAGTTGGGTGGATCAAAAGACTGCATACAAATGGGACATGGAAGAACCGGAAGAAGATATATAACAGGGGAACTTTACTTGGTTTGATAATTGACAGTCACAAGATCTGAAGATTTGATTATCCGTGACACCACAGAGGTGAATCTTTTATAGTTTGATCAATTCTTTAATATTATTAAAAGAAACTTGAATCAAATGAAACTTTTATGTGATGGTTTGAGGGTTTGATTAAGGTTAGTAAAGGTGGTGGATAGAAGGTGAAAGATATATGTTGACTATGTTGCTCACCTTAAACCATCTATGTTGCTCAACTTATTTCATCCGATGGAGGTTCCACATGAAAAATGGCGTTACATAGTATTTTGGGTAATCGAAAAACCGGGTTTAATCTTGAGTTTATTGAAGACAAACTGTCACTTTTAGTTAGTGGGTCAAAAAATTATTTTCAAATAAACGAGTCAAGTGGTTCCATTTTATCAAGTTCTGATAAATGGGTCAAAATTGTAGAATGGGTCGGTTTTGTAGAACTGTAGGTTCTGTCCTTGAGACTTGTGGTCGTTCAAAAGGGAAAAAAACTTACTTCTTTGATATCATTGTTATTTCTGAGAACCTTAACAAAATTGGTTTAGGGCATAGAAGAACAACAAGTGCGAGTGAGTGTAAAACGGGTGTTAATGCAAACCATGAAAGGTGTAAGAGTTGCCTGTAGTAGTGTGATGATCGTTCGGATAAACAAATTTATGGTTGGTATGGTGCTATATAAAGACTATCCCAAAGGTCGCAATATTATATGTTGTATAGTCAGCACACGAAAATGATGTTTATGTAATGTGCGTTTTCGTTGGTTTCGATAAACGACTTTATCGTTTGCATGTCAAGACCTGCTTTATTTGAATTGTAATGTAAATTTTAAGTTTAGTCAGCACATAAGCTTTCAGCCAATTTCAAGTTTAATGTTTCGGTGTTATATTTTTCTTTAAACAGTGAACCTATGCACCCAAAACCTACTTTTAAAACCCAAAATCTACTTTGTGAATTTAAACTCTATCTCTTTGTTGGTTATAACTCAAAAAGATTATTAACATAAAATAAAGCCTAAATCTATACCACACAAAATAAAAATAAACACATGTAGCCTAAATCTATAACACACAAAATAAAAACTGAAGCTCACTAACACCAATTGTGCCACATAAAACCTTTAAAAACTTTCAGTTGGGTATAATGTAGGAGTACAATGAACCAAAGAATTTTCTATTAGTGTTACAGTATTAAACTCTAAATGGCCTAATGAGATACAATAAACTAAGGGAATGCATTGTAACTTCCGCACACGTACATTATCTTCGTGCCACATGATCTTCATTATGGTTAAAGAAGTTTCAAAATGACCTCTACGAGACACAACTATCACAATGAATGTGTACCTTCGGCTTCCCTCTCATTGAAACCCGAATTTTGATTTCAAAACTACTATTCGGGTGTTTAGAAAAATTAAATCATTATTATTTATTGACCATCTATAAATAACACACCCAGTAAGTCACGATCGACATTATAGTTTGTCGTCACATCGCGCAGACCAAAACAAATATCCCGTTGTAAATTGTCGTAGCCGACGAATGCGCGAACATAAAAAAATAATGGGCTATATACTATCGCCCGTCGCAACGCGCGGGTACCCCACTAATATATATATATATATATATATATATATATATATATATATATATATATATATATAGAGTTGGGTTATAATACAAAGTGGTTTATTTGTAAGAAGTGTAAGAAGCAATAGCATTATGCCATGTGGCAATCACTTGAATTAGGCATAGAGGGTAATTATGTCTTTTGATATTTTTTGTAAATAAATAAATCAAATAATCTTAGGAGCTTTATTTGCTTTCAGTTATCATCACTAAATGATTTGAGCTAATTTAGGGGAAGAAATTACGATGCCAATTCAATCTCACGTCCACAAAATCATTATTCCCAATTTCACAATCAGGTACGCAGTCGAGATAAAACAGTGGTTCGTCTTCCTTCCACGCCTGAAATTGGTATTCAATTGAACCAAATCGTGTTGCTGAGATCGAGTGATTTCTGAAATTCGATTTCATTTGAAGCAAATCGAGTTGCTGAGATCGAAAAAGAGAGCTTCTTGATCGATTTGAAGGCCATGAATTCCATGATCGATGAAGATAACGGTATGTAATGAGTCATTGAAGTGTTAGTTTATGCATAAACCCTATAATTCGAATTATCTGTATAATATAGCAGCGATAGTATAATTTGATTCATTTATGTCTTTAATCTACGTTTTCAATTATAGGATTCTACAATTGGGGGTTTGTTATCAGGCATACATGTGATTAAGTTATGATCTTTATTCTTAAAATTGACAATTTTTGTAGTTAGCAGTAATAGTATACCAATGTGTTAGCTTTAATTTTTTCTTTTTTTTTCATTATAATGCCAAAGTTTCATTTATATATCTTTGAATTGTGTAAGTTTACTAAGTTAATGCATGTTTATACCATCAGTCAGTATCATTATATATATATCCTTCAATGTAATGTGTAGTCATACGTTTTGACGTTAACGAGTGATGTTATGCATTCATTTAAGAGTAATTGTACACAAAGTATGCACGCGCAACAGGTTTTTCAGTTATAATATAGAGTGTTATGATTACGGTGTAAAGTGTTTCTAAGTTGAACCCTGCATATACTTAGTCAGAGAGGCATAGTTTAACAATGTGCTACCTTTGTTTTTCTGTCAGGTTTACTTTCTTATTGTCATAGTAATGCAAAAAAAAATTTACCATTATGTCAACTAAGTTATTTATATACTCTTATTAATGCCTCAAAGTGATTCATGTATAAAGTGTTACCAAGTATTGCTAATTTTAGTCGTGCGAACATGTGTGTTATGCTTCATTTTATTACATATTCAGTTATGTTTTTTTCTTTATGCAGAACTTCCAGTTTATACACCAGCGGGTGTCGAACGATTTTCACCCAATAGTGGCAAGAGATATTATACACCTGTTGTTGAACAATCTTTAAAACCTGTTGAGGGAACTATCTTTAAGCATACGGATGATGCGTATTCCCTATACACAAAGTATGCACGCGCAGCAGGTTTTTCAGTAAGAAAGTCCACCCAAATTGTCACTCATGGTGTCCTGACTATCAAATACTTTGTTTGTTCAAAAGAAGGATTTAGAAATGTTGTGTTAGGACATGCATTGGATAATGATGGTAAAAGGAAGGTTTTTCGCAAGAAGCCATCTAAGAGGACTGGTTGCCTAGCTGGAATACGGTTGAGGTTACTAAAGGATAATACTTTCGAGTTATATGAGTTTGTAGAGGAGCATAACCACGGTCTTGTTCATCAGGATGACATTCATCTACTAACTACGTATAGGGGTCTGAGCTATACGCAGAAGAAGTTTATTCGTGGCTTGTCTAATATCAACCTTGGACCTGTAAAGGCTTTTAATATTATGAAAGAATTGTACGGTGGATACGATAAGGTTGGGGCCACGAAATCTGATGTTAAGAACTATAAGAATGAGGTTAATTTAGCAATTGGTGATAATGATGCTGCGATGTTTGTTAGTCGGCTTTTGAGCAAGAAGGAGTTTCTACCTAATTTTTTTTGCGAATACGATACTAAAAGTGATGGTACGTTGAAGTGTGTGTTTTGGGCTGATGAGGATCACAAGAGGAATTTCTTTTCATTTGGCGATGTTGTAGGTTTCGATGCCACTTACCGTACAAACGGGTCAGAATTTGTGAATTATTTTTTACAAGGTTTTTTTTTTCAAAATCTTTTAACATTTGCTAATTATGATTTATTTGTGTAGAGTTGGTATGATTTTTGTACCATTTACTGCTATAGATAACCACAACAGAAATGTTACAATTGCTGGTGCTTTAATTGATTCTGAAACAACAGAGACATACAAGTGGTTGCTTACGCGCTTCAAATTGGCATTTTCTTACGAGCCTATGGTGGTTGTCACCGATCAAGACCCTGCTGTAATGAAGGCTGTGGACGAGGTGTTCACCAACAGCCGTCATAGGCTATGTATGTGGCATGTAATGCAGAAAGTAACTGCAAAGGTTAGCAATTTCAACTGGGTTTTAATATCTTCAAATTCTGCTCAGTTATCATATATCTGAGTTATTATTCATGGCATCACATATATTTTTTGTTTATACAACCAACAGCTAGGTACTTATTGAATATGTTAATTAACATGTGTTTTATTTTGTGATATACAATTTTTAAATACTTGAACAGGGTGAAGTTTGGAGTGTTTACATACACTATGTCAACACATTACAACGTTTTAAGTACTGTAGAATAACTTATGCATTCTAATAGAACATCATACAATAAATTTTCCATACATATCGTTGGGTTTTATGCCAAAAGTGTTATGGGTGTTCCTATCATACTCCATAGTGTTACTGATTTTTAAGCACTTTCAAGTGTTTTCCATATCTTTAAATATATCATACCACATTGTGTTACTGATCTTAAAGCACTGTCAAGTGTTTTTTGCGTATATTTAAATAAATGGAAAAACCTTGACAGTTCACTTTCAAGTTTTTGCAAACACTTTCAAGTGTTTTCACTATCTTTTTTAAACTGATCTTTTTGTGTATCTTTAAATATATCATACTACATTTGTGTTAATGATCTTAAAGCACTGTCAAGTGTTATGTCAAGTGTTTGAACCTGATCTTTTTTGCATATCTTTAACGAGTTTGTAAAGCACTATCAAGTGTTTTTGCATATCATTAATACAGAATATGCAAAGTTCTCAATACGTTATTATTCATGTCAGTTTCAAAGTTGTTTGTTAATCAATATACTGTTAACATTTTTTTTTTGTTTTATAGATGTTATTTATTATTCGACTCATATCCATTTTAATCAAATATGTCGATGACTGTCTTCCTTGTTATAATATAGAGTCTTATGATTATATACTCCATATTAATCTACAAGTGTGTTTTGTATATATTATATTCTCCACAGTATCTTCTTCATTGTTATAATACAAAGTGTTATGATTATTTACTCCATATTAATCTACAAGTGGGTTTCGTAAATATTAGTTTTTGTTCAGTATATTTGTTTTTTTTACACACAGGTGGGATCAAATCTATGTAATCGGACTGATTTTAAGAAGAAATTAGGTGACATAGTTTGGGCCGATAACATCACCCCCGAGACCTTTGAAGCTGAATGGAAGAAAATAATGACAGAGTTTGAATTGACAGACCATGAATGGTTACTCAGAATATTTGAGCTCTGACACATCTGGATTCCCTCGTATTACATGGACGAGAACATGTCTGGTATTATGCGTACGACCTCTAGATCGGAGAGTGAGAATCATTATTTCGGCAAATTTTGTAACCCCAAATGCACTCTTGTTGAATTTCTGAGCCATTTTGACACGGCTATGGAGTGTCAAAGATACGAGCACCGGAAAAATGATAATGAGACCAGGTACACATCACATGAGATGTTGACTGATTATATTCTCGAGGAACAAGCTGCGCAGATATACACTCAGCTTATTTTTGTTAAGGATGTTCAAGTCGAGATAGATGCTTCTATTCGCAAGTGCATGTCTGATGGTTCCGAGATGGTCAACGATTTCAGGATATTTCGAATAAAAGATTATGAGCAGCCATGTTATTCATTTTTCCAGGTACATTTCTTTTAAACTTTTTGAATATGGCTGATCAAATTTTTATGTTTAAGGGTTGAGGTCTGTTTTTATGTAGCAACTTAGTGTTACATAGCCAATATCCCTCATAACACTTTAATTTGTAAGGATTATTTGGTCCCAGTGTAAAGATTACTTGTGCATTGTTTATACCATCAGTCAGTATCATTATATATATGTCCTTCAATGTAATGTGTAGTCATACGTTTTGATGTTAACGAGTCATGTTATGCACTAATTTAAGAGTAATTGTACAGTTTCGTAAAAATATATAAATATATTTTTTTTCCCGCAGGTTAAGTTCCGAAAGGACGACGTTACGGCCTCATGCAGTTGCCTTAGATTTGAATAATACGGGTTGTTATGTCGTCACATATTCAATGTTTTGAGGTTTTCTGACGTCCTAGAGTTTCCCAAACAGTACATACTTATACGCTGGACAAGGGAAGCCGTCCCAAATGGAAATAACCTTCCTATGGTAGGTGTTAATGGTGTAGCAGAAAGTGACATCCAGGTCGACACTGTTGTTCGTGAGATAATGTTTTCCGCGGAGTATGTTGTTAACAAACTTGTAACAGACATGGAAAAACTATGTTCTTTTAGGGATCATATGAAGGAATACATGTCAACGGTTGATTCGACACAGAAAATTGTACCAGAACCCACCAGGAAAGACAGGTTTGCAATATATGCTGGTTATGATAAGACCACAACAGCTACTGTTCGCCGTCCTGTTGGTATTAGATTCAAAGGGTGTGGTTCTGGGAAACGGATGAAGTCGCAGCGTGAGAAAGCAATTATACAATCGGGCAAGAGAGACAGGAGGTGTACAGGGTGTCACTCAACTGGGCACGACATACGCAATTGTGATGTGGTAATATTGAAACGTAAGCATGCCGCAAATGCGGGTACAAACGCAGGTACATCTGAGGAAAATTACCAACACAGTATCGACGTTCAAGAAATATGATCATTTATATATATATTTTTTTATGGGTGCTTTATTTACCAACCTTTTGTTTCCCGGATATTACAACTAGTTTAAACTTTTTTTTTACTTTCATATATTATTGTTCTTGACTATTACATTGTTTTCCTTAATAGTGACAATTTTTTTTTTCATTTATTTATTCACTGTTGGGATCCTTAATTATTTGATGTGTTATGTTTGGAATTGCATACTATATACTCAAGTTTATGAACTAAAAGTAATTAAACATAAGTGTTATGTTTCAGTTTAGTATTGTATTTTCATTATTGCCTCTATATAAGTTTACTGACCATCGTTTAATTGTGTTATGATGGTCACCGTTCATGGTTCCCATAGTTTCTTTATTGAAATATAAACCATTAGCTAATCCATTATGCTTGTATTCACATCATAATATGTGACACATACACACTCGGTCTTAGCACAGTAAACATTTGTATTAAATCTTATATTCGGCTCTAAGAGTTACATGGTCTTTATCATCCTTCTTGTGTAATGAACCTTCCCTGAAATCATCTTCTTATAAAAAAATCCTTCTTGTGTAATGAACCTTCCCTGAAATCATCTTCTTATAAAAAACAGTTTACAACAGGGAAGTATTTAATTTATTAACCAGACTCAATATAAAGCACTCCATTTGGGGTAATGATGCTTAAATGTGGAAAATAGAGTAATGCTTACCAAAGTTTCTTGCTACGGATTACTTCATTTTTCTATAATTGCATGTTTTATAACCCACCAGATTATTGAAGGTTGGTATTTGAAATTAGCCCTTCTTAATTATTGTAGGTTGGTATTGGAATCTACATCAATAAAAAATCACAATCAACCTTCATATCAATAAAAAAACCCTTCTTAATAATTGTAGCTCTAAAAGTCTAAACATCCATCAAACATCTTAAACTTCAAAATACAAACACCAATTCATTGCATCATAGAAGAACAACGATACTAAACTAACACTTAAAGCAACCCAAATCATAAACACCCAAAAAAAAAAAACATCTTCCATTACGGCACCCGCTAACCAGCATCACCCATCATTGTGTTAGGAATACTCCAACACACATAAATCAGCTACTACTACCGACTTTGTTCAGCCGTTTCTCGATCCGCGCTATAGCACCTTCACGCATCAGATTCCTTTTGTTAGCATCCATATCTAGATAGTCCTGTAATCCTACAACCACATGCTTCTTTTGTGTGTTACCCTCGTGTAACAAGATCTTTGTTACATACTTGATTCTAAGATCAACAAGCTCTTTTGTCTGGTCCGGACCCTCCTTTGACATCACAAATTTCCATTGCCGCAGTTCCGCTCCTTCGAATGTCTCCATGTGCCTCATGAGAAACACACCACAATCTATTTGGTTGTTCTTAGTTCGCCATGACATCATCACCCTATTTATTGGCCAGCGCCTCATTTCTAACCCCCTAGGATGCTTAGTTCTTTTTAAATATCCAGCAAATGTATTTCTCTGCAAAAAAAAAACAATACAAAACTATATCAGATGTATAGTGTTTTTTTTTCAAATTATTTAAAGGCCACTGCTTCATTTCCCTTACCATCATCTCTGGCCAACCTATATATCTTTTCCAATACCCTTCTCCATCAAAGTTGTTGTCAAGCAAGTCAATACATCCTTTTTTAAGGTTAAAGCTCAACACATAACAATGTTCATCAACTAGTACAGGAATGAATACCATGTCAATGCCATAAATAGTCAGCAACTGATCCATTTTTAGAACTTTTTCCATGTTATCAGTGAATTCTTTAATCCTAACATCCTCCGTAACACCCTTCATATACGATTTCTTCCCCTGCACGTTTACTTACTGTGTTAGTTAAATCATACCCCTCGGCGTTGCGTATCCTTAGAATGACCTTAACACACACCATATAATTTAAGAGACAAAATATAAATAAAAAACACAACACTGTTAAGCATCAGATAGCTTACCAACATATTTGTCGAACAAAACATACGCAAAGGGCTGCCCCTTCGCCTGTACTTTCGATCGTGGTTCAATACTGTCGACCATGCACTTATTACGTTGGCGTGCACCTTCACTCCAGGACATAAACTTTCCATATGCACCCGCATAACATCCCCACCCCGCGCTCAGTGTTGTAGACTATATCCCTACGTTGACAAATAAATGTTCAGTAAGCAGTTGCAACTATTTAATAACTTTAATACTATTAACTCAGATATTATTCTAACCTTTTAGATCCATAACTACTAAAAATGTAGTTGCCTACATTATTTTCCAACCCTGTTCGTCTTTCATTCAACAACACCCTATTATTTGCAAATGGGGACCGAAGAGCATCCGGGAGGGTTGTTGATCTTTTTGGTCTACCCATCAGGTTCACTTCCTTCTCTGTTGGCATATAACAAGCAAGCGGCTTCACTCTCTGTTCTGGAGTCTTGAATGTGTCATCACCGTGTTCGATCGTCCTCATTTTCTTTTTTGATATTCCTATATCACATGGTGTTTCCACATCTCCAAGTGCTCCTTCTCCTAAAGATACAACCCCAAATTGAAGACCAGTACCACTTTTAGATTCAAAACGTTCATCCCCAACTTTCGATTCCATCTCTGTTGGTGTCATCCCCCCACTCTTATGCATAGCATCTAATCCACGCATACTCGTGCTACCAGACACAACACTCTTACCCTGTGTTTGGAATCTAGATGCCAACTGTTTTACCATCAGCCCCCATTCGCTTTTCTGTTGCCTAATAGCATCACTGTTTGGGAATTCTGTCTCTGCAAGTCTTAATGTGTTTTGCACTTGTATATAACAATCCTGGAAATCTGAAATGCACTTCTTAATAAAATATAGACGGTCCTGCATTAGCCAAAAACACAAATTTATTAATCAATTACATACATATAACAACAATATCTGTTTCAAATTCTAAAAAATACTTATGTACCTGCTCTTTATATGAATCAGCAAGGTCATCGTACTCCTCAATCATGAAATCTTGTGTCGGACCATATTGCGACACCATAGGTATTATAACGTTCCCATCATCATCAACATTCATCGAGGGTTGGCTTTGAAACTGTGCTCTATAGTAATCAACCTCTTGCGTGTCCATCTTAAATTCATCAATCAACACAGACAGGTGCTCTTCCTCGTTCACAAACTCTGAACCATTAAGCACTAACCAACAGTAAGTTGTTATATTACACTTGAGAATTCACACATTTCTAAACTAACAACCAAAAAAAAATGACGTACCTTTCGCACTTTCTGTTTCGCCATCCTCAAGGTGTTTTGCTTCAACATTTACTAAACTCACAGCATCACATAAATTAATATCTCTGTCTCCTACAAAAGCAAATTACTTCGTATTTAATGAATCTATTACAGATACACAGACACAACAACATTTACGCGTTGTAATACAACGAATTACTGCTTACCTGAACCCATTTCTGTGTTGTCAGCCACATGGATACACTCATCAACACTACCCTCGTTTACCTTACCAGCAAGACCCATTAACGACTCCTTCGCAACGACAAGATTCTCAAGTCCTGTCAGTCAGTTAAATTGCAAATATATATCAATTAAACCACATATGATTTTAATATTACAGTTGCATTGTGTAATACTATATTTACTTCTTATTCAACAAAAGAATACATGAACTAGCAGCATTAACCTTTATCTTCGTTTCCATTGAGCGAATCATTGATACACTTTCCACAAGTGTCCTCATTTCCGACATTTCCCATATATTCTCCTGTATTCATACAACCCAGAAAAGTAATCAAGCTATATTTTCACAAACAATGCTATCAAACCAGATAGCAACTCAACTTCATACCTTTCCCCCTGTCTACCACGTCCGTATTTCCCAAATTCAAATCTGATTCAACACCTGCTAATGTTTTATTAAAATACATACAGCATCAGTGTCACGTCAACATTGTGAAAATATATCAATATATAACCATTCCATACGACAAAAACCATTAATATATCAAGTATTGGTTGATGGTAAACACCATGTATACCTTCTTGTGCACATTCATCGTATCCTTTATCAACTACACCGCTTTTAACTTCATTAACATTACTTACTTCAATCATCTCAACAACCGCACCTATAAAAAAAAAATTATAAACACATCCACTGACGTTATATATCAATACGGTGCTAAGAAATTAAGGTACCTTTCACTGGCTTCTTTTTTGATGCTTTCACTTTACGAATCTTCTTATTCTTTTCCACGTCCCTCGGGATATTTAACGGTTCCCCAATGGCCAAATTCCTTGCAAACAGTTCAGTTGCTAACACTGTCTCCAGGTTGGACAACATAGTGTCATCCACCCATCCTATAGCATGCTGATGCCCACTCTTCACATATTCACTTTTTAACATTATCCTAGCATACAATGCCTGTACGTTTGTTGTAAAACTATGAGTTACTATCCAAATAATATAAACTAATATACCAGCTAATTAAAAAAACTTACTGCGAGTAAGGTCATTGGTCCATTGTAGGAACGTTCTGGAATCCAACCATTCTTTGTTTTATTGAGACATTTGACAATATAATCACACCATCTCAACTTTTTCACTTCCTTGCCAGGTGTTATCGCGTTATCGCGTTCAAAAAACATTGATTCACTGTTCCACTCTGCATAACACGTACAACGGATGTGCATAAAACCACAAGGAAATTTAATTGAAAGAGCCTCCCTGCATCTTTTCGGTTTCTCATCATCAGGTTTGTATCGGACATTGTTATCTTTGTTTTCCCCTCCCCAAATTGAGACTGCCACTCCTTTGCTACTGGATCTCTTTCGGTTGTTTTCTCTATGCTCGTTATTTCTTCTGTCCCTATCGGCACCCCTAGGACACTGTTAATTAATTTTTCATCAATCTTCACTACCCCATTCTGTGTAACTAAGCTCTGCGTATTTACATCATAGTTATTCAGCAACCAATAAGATAATGCAGTCGGTATCTGTGTTATCTTCAACTCCAAGAATGCCCCAAACCCCATTCCCCTAACAACATCTTTCTGTTCATCAGTTAACCCTTTAATAACACTCCAAATATGCCTTGGTGTATTTCTAGGGATAATCCGTCTCCCATCATAAGCTTTCAGTGTCGGTGGCAATGGTGAACTCTTCACCGTCCTACTATCCATGAAGTCATCATCTGGATCTTCATTAACAGCTGCCATGTTAAAACAGAAACAGTTATATTAACAATTGTTGTCCATAGTTAGTTCAAATAATTGCATACCCACAACCATTTCAACAAACCTGGCACAAAAATTTTAGGATTCTTTTTAGCCTTGGTCTGCTCCATTAATGCCTTCCGCTTACAAGGTGTTTCCCCTACAAAAAAAGATTTGAAAGTAACAAAATCATTGAATATTATACATTTCAATGATTTTACTTCATTTTACCGTTCTTTGCTCTTTTCTCTTCAATCTTATGATTCTGATTTGATTTTGTGTTCCCTGCATCGCTTTCCTTACACTTTCCAGTATCACTATCCCGCTTACTAGATGATTCTCCTACTCCCAAATATATTAACAAATTATTATATGTTATTCACATCTATGTATTTACCTGATGTCAATTGAAAATATAAATTATACCTTTCTCTGCTTTGGAGGTCACTATAGCACTCTCATCATCCTTCCGTTTCTGATCTGATATTGTTACCCTAACATGTTGGTCATTTTTCTTTTCCAACTCAATTTTCATCTTGCTCGATGATTCTAATACACAAATTCACAAATAACACTTAAAAATTAACCAAATATTAAACACACTTACCTCTTGACCTCCACATAAGGTATTATCTAACACATACCTTTCTTAGCTCCTGATGCCAAAACATCACTCATATCAGGAGAATCCAGACATATTGGGTTATCCACTGTGTTGTTGAACCTTTTATATGCCTTATTCTTAGCTATCCTTGGGCTCCTTCGAACTGCATTTTATGAAATCGATGTTAAATACTAATCTGTTACATTCCATCTACAGAGTCAAAACACAAAGAAACACTATGTTGACACAATACTAGTATAATGGTTCACATTTCTATATAGTTTTACAAAACCAGCCAACCCTTATGAGGTCACGGCTCTATTATGGTAAAAACGATTTAGCGCTATACATTCTATACTATTACACAACCTAACCTAGCAACCATAACAACGGAATCAATCAATTAAAGATAAACGATACATG